>BCLF01000141.1:0-49584 GCA_001602275.1 Zoysia japonica
TTAGTGAGAGCCTTGCGCTGGGGGCGGAGTGACTGCGGGTGGTTGAGGAGGCTAGTCGCGGGCGGAGTGTGGAGGCGAGAGAGCGGCGTGGTGGAGTCTCCGGCGCGCGCCATGGCCGGAGTGAGCGCACTGAGCAGGGAGTAAGGAGTTCGAGTGGTTCGGTGGTGTTTGGAGTTGGGATTTCGGGGATAGGGTTTTTTGCGGATTGCTCCTCGAGTGAGTGGTGATTTGCCAAGATTTTCCGCGCGAAGCATGTGTTCTTCTTTTAGTATGGGCCGGAATATGTGCTACGCTGGCCCAACAGTGTTTTCTTGAGCTTTTATACTGGGCCTAGTTTTGGGGATCATGGGTTTACTAACTTTATTTTCTTGAGCTTTATGCTGGGCCTAGCTTTGGAGATCATGGCTCTTCCACTTGTGTTTTGCACTTTTCTCCGGACTTGGACTTGGACCTGGACCTGGGCTGAGCGACAGAAGGGGCCGTTGTTCTCCTGAGATGTCTGATGAGCAGAATGCTGAAGCTTTTCCGAGTAGGAAAGGCAACAATGCAATCAATGCTTCTCATCACGGAAGTAGATAAAGTGATGGAGATCCCCACAAAAGAACCGGAGGTCATCTTGCTAATGGCTCAAAGCAGGGAGATGAAAAACCATGTGCACACAAACACAAATCCATTCAAGTTTATTCCTATCCTAATCGACAGTTTCAAAGAGTTTAATAAAACTCAGTTTAATTTCACAAGAAAAACACAGGAAAATGAGGAATTCCTCGCTGCCGGAAGAATGGAATCGGTCCCTTTCGGTCCATTCAATTCTGGTACACCAGCAAATGCAGAAAATTAGGCAGCGCGCGCGGGTCGTGGCCTGTCGCAAACAACAGCTCACGACGACGACGGCGACTGGAACAATGAAGTCGATCGCGGTGCCGTATGTTACGACTGAAACCAACTTCTGCAGCTTATTAATTCCTGCGTTTCTTTGGCGTCCATCACACTCAACTCTAGTGGTACTAAGTAGTATTTCCTTGACATGAACACGACCAGGAGTAGCTTGATGGTCCATCGACTCAACTCGACTCGACAAGCTGGTGTTTATAATACGAACACAACTACTAGCTTGTTGGTCCGATAAACAATTAATACAGCAGACAGACTTGTACTGTATGATTCATCAGGACAATATATTTTCTTGATTTACTTTACCAGAAGAAGAAAAGGAAAACAAAAGGAAGAAGAAACGAAGCTGCTATATATAATACGACTCTTGACACTTGGAAATCCATTTGCAAGGAAGGGGCCGGCAATATGATGGTTATTCCATTCTCCGTTCTGTAATAAAATTACCACTGAATCTGACCGCCTTCTTCTCGGTCTGTTCGATCTGTGCACGATAGAATTGCTCATCGACAAATGAGTGCTAGTAGTAGTAGCAGTAGCTAGTCCGCGGCGCTCCGCCAGATGGCCTCGAGCTCGGCGGCGAAGAGGTCCTCCTGGCCGACGACGATGGTGATGTGGTCCTTGCCGTCGTAGACGGTGACCCGCGCCCTTGGCACCCTGGCCCCCGCGGCGAGCGTGCACTCGACGGGGAGCAGCTCGTCGTCGCGGCCGTGGAAGAGCGCCACCTTGCAGGAGAGCTGGGCGGAGACCACGTCGAGGTAGGCGTCCATCCGCGCGGCGCTGCCGCAGATGATGTTGTGGAGCGTGTGCCACGCCGCGTTGTGGGTGTGGCACATGAACGCCTCGATCAGGAACGTCCGCACCCTACAGCACAGTTAGTACCAGCGGTCACGGGTGAGCAGTTAACGAAGGCAGCTCGAAGCCGGCCCATGAGGAGGAGGATGAGAGTCGACACAAGGCGGCCTGGACCATGTGCCTGGTGTACTTGCGCGTGCATGCTGGACTATCCGGTGGGGCGCGCGTGAGCAAGCAACAAACTTCGCAACTCCGGACCAACTTAACTGCTCGACCAGATGAACATGCAGAGCAGATCTCACCCAGAGACTAACATCGTCGACCAAGCAGACGCAACAGGATGGACGGACCCAGTGTCCAACCCACTGGTAGCAGTGCCCTCCTGCCCGTAGTAGCTTCGGCTCACTGCCTGTACTGTGTGACACTGTACTTCTACCGTGTCCCTCTTGTCTGCCTGAAAATGCCTTGCGGCGCCCACAGATTGTACTCCTACTCCTGGTATGGTTACTGCTGCGAGTGACAGCTCTCCTGTAGCTCTGCGTCCAGGAGGAGACGATCTGTAGGTAGAGGAGGAGGAGCCTCGAGAAAATGCAACCAACGGTCACGCCAGGCCACCGGACGAATATATCCCGGAAACGGCAACGCCGGACCCAGGCCGGCGCGAAAGGAACCGGCAAAGGCTGCCGGTTTCTCCCCTCGCCGTCGCCCCCACTCCCCGTTCGTTCAGGTGAAAGACTGTTAGGTGTCGTGCAGAGTCCGAAGCGGCGCGGGGTTTCTTTGGCGGCCGCCCCACCCGAGCTCAGCGAGAGAGCGAGAGAAGATTTATGGCGGGACCGTGTGGCACCGCCGATTTAGGCACGGGTCGCCGTCGCCGCCGGGCACGTCGATCTCCTCTCCGCCACGGCCAATAATACACGGGTCTCTCTCCACCTGTACGTACGTGCTCCATCACTACGGAAGAAGAGCCGGTGCACCAACAGGTTCGGTACCATCTACCACGGTGTCTATCATGGTGCCAGCCAGCAACCCAAGTTCTCCCAAATGGAGTGTGCCTGAAACAGACGGACGGACCCGTTCGCACGCACACGGCTCATGGGATGATGAGAGCGACGGCTTGGGCTTGTGATAGTGGAGCGCAGTACTTAGAGTGAATTTAATCTTCGTGTCCTGATGGACAAGACACCGGCTGTCCAAGAACAGCATTTTCAGGCTGAGTGGCGACCATTTAAGGAGGCGACAGCGATCGATGAGAACACAAATAATATCCTTGGCTTCAACCAAATGTTGCCGTCGCCATCCCCTGTTGCTTCTTCTCTGCACCGCTGCTAATCATCGGCTAATTGATCACTGTTAGTAGCTCACGCTAAGGAAGGCTTGGTTAAGATGTTGTGTGTAGCAGAGGAGGGAGTGAATGAAGAAGACGCTATGGAGAAGCAACGAACTGATTTGTTTAGTACTCCCTCCCTCTTGTTTTATTAGTAATTTTGAAGTTGAGGACAGAATTTAAGAAAAACAGAAAAGTTAGGATGTTTTGAAGATGTATTAAAAAAATTAGTGTTTCGAGAAATGAGAATGACTTATAATTTAAAAAAAAATTAATAAGTTTAAAATTACTTATAATTGAAGACGGAGTGAGTACTTAAACATCAGTCGACGACAGCTGTGCCACATCCGACGGAGACCGCTACAGTGTCGGTTTTTGAAACTGTCAAAAACCGGTCGGCTAACTGCTAAAATCGAGCGGTTTACCGTTTTTGCTACAGTGCCAATAACGGTTTTCGAGTGAAAAACTATCAGTTTACAAAACCGTACCGCAGCGATTTGACTGAAAACCGCGAGCGATGTGTTCGAATTTGGATTCAGTTTTTTTAAAACGTACTGTATATTCCTGTAATGCGGTGCAGTGGGGTCTGTGTGCGTTGGAGGCTTGGAGCACGACGGCGGCGGCGAGAGCAGAGAGCTCCAGGAATATGAGAACGAAGGAAGCTGGAAGCCACAGCAGACAGAGCAGTTGGTTACCTGTTCCTGGTGAAAAACCTGAAGAGGCGGTCCCAGACGCGGTGGTGCCTGCAGATGGTGAGGCAGATGGTCCGGCTCACGTGCTCGTACCAGCACGCCATGGACGCCCCGAACGAGATCGGTGGCCACACGCGCCGCGGCGCCACGCGACGCATCACGTACTGCGTCGCCGCGCCGGACTCCTCCTTCGGCACCGGGAAGTACGGCTGCAGCACGACGGAATCACAAACGCACGCGTCAGATTCCTTCTCTCAGTGAAATGATCGTGCTGTTGACTCTCGCATGCGGCGTCGTGTTAATTACCGGCGAGAGGAGCGTGAGCGACTTGACCGCGTCGGGGTACTTGACGGCGAGGGCGAGCGCGAGGACGGAGCCCAAAGAGTGCGCCACCACGTGGAAGGATCCCAGCCGGTACCGCTGCAGCACGGACCGCTCGATCATCTCCACGTGCTCGCGCAACGTGTACAGCGAGTCCGCCGGCTTCGGGCTCCGGCCGAACCCCAGCAGGTCCACCGCGAACATCCGGTACTTGCCGCGCGTCGCCGCGCTGAACGCCGGGAAGATCGTCTCCGTCCAGAACACCGACGACGAGATGAACCCGTGGATGAACACCACGTCCTCCACCTCCGGACCCACCGGCTCGCCAGCACCTGGATCACAATTTGGTGTTGTTAGCTACTAGTATTCGTACGTGCATGCACAGCACAGACAAGCAAGCCCGCGATCGACGGGGAACGTACTTGGCGGCGGTGGCGCCTGGACGTGGACGTAGAGGTGGGACGCGGATCGCGGTGCGTTGCTCCACGAGTGGCACACCTTGCAGTCGCAGTCGGACCAGCACGGCGCCTGCATGATCACCGGCGGGCAGCTACGCGGCGCCGCGCGGTCCATCTTGCCGCGGATCATCTCGGCGATGGCGGGGGTGACGGTGAGCGCGGGCGCGGCGGGGCCGGCCTTCTTGGTGGCGTCGGCGAGGAGCGACGGGCGCACGTACAGCGTGTCGGACACGTCCTCCAGCTGCATCTTGGCCGACGACGCCGACAGCCGCACCACCTTGGGCCCGCGCGCCGCGGGCGGGACCAGGATCCGCGTGGTCCGCGGCGTCGTCGCCGCCTCGCCCGCCGCCGCCGCCGTGCAGTAGCACGCCTTCCACTCCGCCTCCACGGCGTAGTCCACCAGCTTGTACACCACGCACAGCACCATGTCGAGGACGTCCAGGAAAGAGAACACCACGAAGCTCACCACGCAGTTCAGCGCGCCCCCCGCCGCGGCGAGCAGCGCCACCACCGACACCTTCCGCGCCTCCCACTCGCCGCCGACGCTGCTCCCCATGGTTGCAGCTGCTGATGCCTTCTCTTGCCACACGCAGCTGGCAATGTGCATTGATCGATCCCCTTCTCGACCTCGGCGGCCGGCCGATGGGAAGCAAGCGAGCGAGTCCCAGGCTCAGCTAGCTAGCTATAGCTATGTACACAACACAGACACACACACCGTGCTCACGAGAACAAGAAGCTGCCTTTTTGTAAGAGGAAACGAGTGTAGGCGACAGCGGGACGGAGGGTTTAACTCGACGAAGAAGATGGAGGAAAAAAAAAATACTTAACAAATTGGCGCGCGCGCGCATTTAAGCGCGGTTGGAGGCGGGTGGTTTGGTTTCTTGCGCGAGCTCTTTTGGATGGCGTTCGGGCAAGGCGTTTGCTTGGGTTAAATAGAGTGGAGTGTGGTGTGGGCGAGCTTCGGACGAGGCGTGGCGCGCCGCGTTCGTCGTGCAGGTGAAACCTATCCATCCAACGCCATTAAATCGCCATTTCAGTCATGAACGGTTGATCATCGTGTGGGTTCAGAGTTCCACTAGTATCAACATCGTTTGTTCGCTGATTGAGGAGGGTAAGTTAAGCCCGGAAGAAACTGAAACTGTCTTATTACTACGGAATAGAAGTAATTAAATTTGCAGCCATGGCGGCGGCGGTGCCTCTGGTCTGGTCCAGCCCGGTCCATGCTGCCATCGCATTCAGATAGCCGCCGGCTTAATTGCGAACTCGAACAACATAGTTTACCGCAGCTCTTGCAAGGATGTTCACGAGATACACATTGTCCACTGTGAAGTACGATACTCTACTCATATTACTTACTGGCAAATTATGAATGCACCTTCAATTCTAAGATCAAGCAAAACGTTGCAAGTTTCAGTCACTACTGACCAGGCATAAATTATTTTATTCTTGTAAGAAAAGAAATAAACAGAGCAGTATGGTGATCGTTGACGTTTGGAAGCTTTTTTGTTTCGCGACCAGCGGCTGATGAGTAACCTAACGGTTTTCATCATGTCAGAGACCGTGGTGGGTGGCAGCTGTGCCAACAGGCCCAACAGTCTGCTCTGCTTATGCTCTTGCAGAAGCACAGGTGGTGGTAGAACCGTGGAACCCCTTCTCTTCGACGCACGCTGACTTGGCATTCATGGCGTAGGCACCATAACCTCCCGAACCAACAACGCGTCGCCGGCAGTAGCCATGGTCGCAGTGTTCTTCCAGTTATGTCCAGAAAATTACTACTACTAAATCGGCGTGCAGCCTGGCATATCGGAACGCACCTGCAGCCCCGCGCATGGCTCAGCCAAATTTTCAGTCCGGCTTGAGAATGTCACTGGCAAGATCGCAGCGTCTCGGGCATTTCGAGCCGGGTGCCGGAATGGCGTGCGCCCGAACGCGGCTGTCCGCGATCCCGTGCCGTGGTTCACGCGCCGCACGCCTCAGGTCAACAAGTGGCCGCCGCGCCGACGGTGCTCGGCTGCCGGTGGATGCAGCGCCCAGCGTTTTGGTCCGGGCGTTGCGTGCAAATGTCCTTTTCCGGGCAGGTGAATGGCGCGCGTGACCACCGACGACGACGAAGAGCGTGGTGACTGCTGCGTTCGACGCGCGTAGCCGCCGGGAAACCTGCCAGTTACTACAAGCCCGGTGCGGGTTGCCAGGTTGAAACAAGAATTTCCATGGAATTCCTCCTCTCAGGAGTCGTAGTAATAAGAAGCACCGGGCTGTACAACCGTCCTGGGGGTACTTGCAACTACTCAAATTGGATCAGTGAAGCTGCAGCTCGTGATAGAATCCAGTTTCAATCATGCTGTTGCGATGGGATATGAAATGAATTGAAATGACCGCGCAACAAATTTTCTCGTCCATTTACGCTTCCTCTCCGGACTGCGACTCGATCCCATCTTTTTTCCGTCACCTTCCGGTATTTTGTTTCCACTTGTAAAAGTGGCAATAATCAGACGAAAAAGGTCGATCCACGTCGTGTCCGAATGTGCTGAGCTAATCGTTGAATTCGTACTCGGTTCCCTACCTAAACGATTGTCACTTGTTTCCGCGAATATCTAGCTATCTCCTCGCGCACAGAGGGCTGCTTATGTTCTTCTTTCTATGCGATAAAAACATCAGTGATAAAAGTTGCTGCTAAAACAGTCCTGCAATGTACTGAGAGAATGTAACACAATCTGTGATGGGCCAACAGTACTGACATCGATCCTACGAGCTTCGACAGTATGGAGTGAAAGAAGCATCGCTGAACGGTGCGACGATGAACAGATAACCAGTAAGAGGCAAGTGCCGTTTTCAGCATGGGGCAGCCGACTACAAATCTTATGATCTACTACTCCAAGATATCAACCTGACTGTTAGCGTGGTCGGCGAGAACCGGATAACCAGGAATCTGCATCAATCGATCGACAGAGGAAAGCGATTTTCACGCGCTAAGAAGACTCGGTTATCCGAAAGCAACTGTCTGCTCGTCAGGAGAGCGCCCCATCTGAACTTCAGAAAGCATTGGCAGCATGGGCTTCTCCCTGTTGAAAGTTGAAACCCATGAGCATGGCTGTGCAACATGCTCTTATCTCTGTCGAATTTAATCGGGTGACCCAGTGATCCTCACTGTGAGTCTCTGATAACGTCCCGTTTAAGGATGGGTCACGCTGCTGATCGATGATGGAGCACATTGCCAGCTTGATACTATTATTGATTACTAACTATGAGGGGTACTATTCGAGGATGACAGCGTATCAGAAATTCCGATACGGTTTTTGTACCTCTAGCTTAATTAGCTTCTTGTATTAGTATTCATTTCGATGGTTTATGTTCATGTACGTAGAACAGTAGTATGATTGATGAAGATTATTGTTGTGGGAATGAAACGTACCAAGAATGGAATCTCTAGCCCAAAATGGAGTATCCTCAAATTAATCCGGTTGCGCGTCTTTGTTCAATTCGAACTGCACGCGCCAGCGGCAACGACGTTTGGTGAACTTGTTGGTGCGAATGCAGAAAGATCTCCCCCATAATCCATCAGCTCTGTCCTCCTTTTTAGTATGCATCAGGTTACTTTGCGTCTGTTCACCAACTACTAATAACTCTCTGAATTTTTCTTCAATTTGCTAACCATACGAAGAATTGCCATGGAATATGTATAGGAGCTGACTTGATTTTCAATGATAAATATTAACTTAAAATAAAAATCATGTAGCTGGAACATTTTTATGTTGTTAAATCTAAAGCAATTACGCATTGCGTATTTGGTTGCTCGCTGATGCTGGCATTGTAATCAGCCACGGACAGAACACACAATCAGTGCCGCACAAGAGATCTACTCCTAACACGCAGCTAGATCGACTCCCAGCTAGCTAGCTAGACCGTCGCTCGTCCAGATTAACCCACAAACACCCACGAATTAGCCAGGACAATGATCGATAGACCGGGAACCCAATGAACCATGCAAAATTGGTCTGTCTGATCAACCGGTTCTTGCTTCCTGGTGGCGACATTCAATTTGGGTCCCTGACGATTACCATCACTAGCTCAACAACGCTGGTTATGATAATCCCTTTGGGTCAAAGGAAGCACCCATGGTCCATATACGCATCGATTCGTTGAGACCATTAGCTGCCGTCAGGTTATGCAATAAACTGATCGAGCTTGTTTAGTAGTACCAGCTGGTGATCGACTGAACGATTGAGTGACCTAAATGTGCAGCCAGCCTGCCATTTTGGACAGATGAAGGACTGAACAAATGGAGTTTTGCAGTAGAACTTGCAGCCACTTGCAGGGCCTGATTGCTAGGTTATTACTAGTAGTATCAAGCTGTTGTTAGTCTTGCTGGTAGCCCAGATCAGGAAGGGTGAATGGTGAAAGAATAGGAAGTGGCTGGCACAGTGTAGCTGTTGCGTGTGCAAGGATCGATGCCCAGTAGAGCGAGCGAGAGGCAGTGACAGGCCAAGGCGTGCAATGAGGAGCGGGAGCCAGGCATCGGCACCGAAAGCTAGCCCTGATGTGCTATGCAACCACCCGTGTCTCAAGGACGATTGACTTGGGTGCTTGAACCCCTCTCTTCTTCTCTCCTTCCCCATACTTAACAACTTGCCATTTAAGAGGCCGAAATTGCAGATGCGTGTGATGTTGATATTGATGAGAGAGAGAGAGAGAGAGAGAGAGAGAGAGAGAATTTTGTAATGCACATAGGCACACTTGAGAAAATATAAAACGAGGGTGGCTCCTGGGGGCTGCGTGAGACTTTTCTCTGCATTAGATAGCCGGTCAGCCACTGGCTGGCTTGGCTGGAACCACACCTACACGGTACAGTACGCATGCATCAACTGCAAATAAAGCTACCGTACAGGGGAGTATAATCTAGGCATTTCAATGCGCCAAGAAATTTCCTTCCATGCGCCAAGAAAATTCCTTCCGCCTTTTCTCACCAAAAGTAATGCTCGGAAAAATGAAATTCCTGTGTTCCAAAGTCCAAACAAGTCCTTAACTATTAGATCTCTTTTAGAATAAAGAAAAAATTTCTATTTTCTATATTTTTTCTATAAAATTGAACTGAATTATGTAAAATTTTTGTAAGTATTATGTAAAATTCCCGTATTTCAAAGGAAGCCTTAACCTTAGGATCTCAAGCATCCCAATGTCTAAAAAACATTTTGGATCACAAATAAAAAAGAAGAAAAAAAAAGAGTTGTGTGCGTCCTGCGGTGGCGCGATGCCACGGGCCGGCGGCCGGAGAATTGAAGCGCCATTAGTGCCGGCTTTGCTTGGAGCGAGCGAGTGCGTGTGCGCTGCGCCTGTAGGTGCTAGTACAATTATTGAACCGGGGCACCAAGCTGGAGCTAGCACAGTGAGGTTGATCAATTGAATGAATGCCACGCCGAATGATGCCAGGAGGAGGTTAGATACAGTAGTAGTATTACGAGATAAACTATCTGCTCTTTTGTTGCATCGTCCTCCTGTATACTACTGCTGCGGCCTGGAAGTAGTACTACACCACGTAGTGGCTAGTAGCTAGAGCTCCAACGAATGGCCTCGTTTTGGGACTAGTAGTTGGTGCTCGATCGGGTCTCCATACGTTGTGGTTGATGATCCATTTATGCCTTGAGATAACAAAATGTGGTGAGTGATAGAGATAGTTGGAGTACTGTCGATATGCTACACATACAATCAGCATTTGTAATGCCATATATGCTGAGCATCTTAATTAGGATTAAGCAAGGCAATTTATTACTTCATCTGTTTTAAAATATAAGCATTTTTAAATTTAGTCAAAGTCAAATTTTTATCACTTTGATCACTAATAATATTTTATCATATAAAAATTATATTTTTAATTTATTATGAAATAAGCTTTCATAAAAAATATATTTTATTAGAAATTACGTAAATTTTTTATATATTATTAGTCGACTTTATCTAAACTTAGATATATTTATATTTTGAAACGGAGATAGTATTAAAAATCACACAACTCTGCCAGTTGCGTTTACTGTCCAGATACCAGTGCTTCAGTTAGCTAGCAGTAGAAAATAAGCTGACGAGTGGTGGTGACTATATATAATAGGGCTGAGAAGCCCCAGAGATGCTTGGCAGGTGCGTGGACGCCGAATGAATGAACAGACGACGGGCAAGGTCGTCGGCGCTACGGATGGATGGATGGACCGCGCCGCGGCAGCAAACAGGACAGGCAAAGCGGCCGGCGAGCATTTCTCCCCCTGCCACGCGACCTCATTGGAGCGTAATCTCCTCGCGGTGTCGACGACGATGACAGTGACAATGGCGTTTTCGGCCACTGATGGCACCCGAAGAGGGTGGAGTTTGGTAGACCGCCACTCCACGGGAAAGGCGAGCCCCCCTGAAGTGGGATCGAAGTACAGTAACACCAGACACCTTCCCACATGGCTGCAGTCGAGGCTAGGTACGTTGTATTATGCGTTGCGTTTATGTGTGCTTGCCCAGTTGCCGTGGCTACCACGACGTGCCAACGTACGTATGCCGTCGACTGTGATGCTGACGTGTGGGTCCCCATACATCAGGCCCTCGTTGTGGTCATCGGGGGAGGTTTATGTGACTGTACCACAACACCAGAACAGAAATGCATGCTATGACGTCCAGCAAACATGAGATTCACACTTCTGTTGAATTTATGATATGCACACAGCATCTATCTATAATCGGCCATGGTCAAAACAAGATGACACTGCCAATGCATCTCTGATCTATTAGAGCAACTCCAATAGTGATCTAAACTAAGTACCTAAACACTAATTTGAATATTAGATGAAAAAACAGCAATCTAACAGATACCTATACCAAATATTCTTTGAAAACCTTCCTCGCATGATTAGTTTTTACCTATGTAAATATAATGGTATAGCACATTTAATATTTTGCCTATGAGGTACTCTGGATTGTAGGAAATCTAAAGGAAAAACGTAGGATTCATAATCCTAAGAATTCCTACATTGTACACTCTTTTGGATGGTAGAAATTGAGTATAGGAAAAACATAGGAAAACTTCCTATGCCACTCATTCCATGGGAAAAACATAGGAAAAAATCCATCCACTCAAACCTCTTTTTTCTTTCCTTTGCTTTGATCGAGGATAAGCACTACTGATGTACTGCTTCAAAACGCAATAACTACAGTTGATTATAGTGGAAACAAATCATACACTCTAAATTTTTTTTATGTTTTTTCTATGGCTATCCAAATGACTGCATTGTAATTTTTTCTCTGTTTTTCAATCCTCTATTTTGCACATGTATTTCTACCTAATTCCTGTATTTTTTCTTATTCCTGCATTTTTCGATTATTACGTTCCAAAGGAACCTTATGTGTATATTGGTACCTGTTGGATTTAGAAATTTTTTGACTACCTATATTTATTTAGTTACTACTTAAAAGTGAATTTAGGTACTCAAATTTTAAATCACTATTGGAGTTGCTCTTATAATACACTAAAATTCATCCAAAAGGAAAACAAGGCTGCATTGCAGCACGTGAAGAATAAAAAACAACGGAAAGTTTCGCTCCTGCATCTCACTGCCATGAGCTTGCTACAGTGTAACAAGGTCAGTTGGATGCAGCTTTCATTCAGCACGGCGTCCGCAGGGCACCCAAGCTAGATTGCAAGCCTCATTATTTGGATTTATTCAAGCACCCTTGCATGCACGACGGACCTATCATGTTCGATCGACAAACTGTGGCTTTCCTAATGTGCGCCTCAAAGGTGGATATCTCGTAACATCAAATGCCATTTCACGGGCACAGGAATGGACAAAGGACACCGGGTACATCTAAGTTATTGTTAATATCATTCTCATTGGAGAATGGGGACCTCTGAATTACTCCATCACATGGGTCACCCAACCGGAATATCTCCCTCCACAAGTTAGCACACAAGGTTCAGTGATGCAGTGTGAGTTCTCGCTAGGCAAATCCAGAAGGTTTCTTTACCTCGAATGCACACTGCGAATGGAGCACCGAACTTGATCGGTGAACACCAAAGCGACACAAGGCCGGGCTTTTCATACTCCTGGAATCAAATAATTCGGTTTGTTGGAGATACCACTTCTTCTTTGTTGCCAAGTTAAGGCCTTGACCAGATAGATATTTCGTTTCCCCTAAGAGGGTAAAAGAAACAGGATCCCAGCAGAAACTTGTAGCCCCTTTCCATCAACCTCTTATAACAATGGTTAAAGATGGTTCAGTGACGAAGGAAGCGATGCTGCCGACTTTCTGTTGCCTTTTCTCGCCAAGGGGTATCTTAGTTGTCATTCTTGTCATGGTTAACAATATATGCTCCGTTCGCCAAGGAGTACATTTGTCCGTAAGTTTGGCATACCTAGTGCTTGTTGTGTGTGACTAGCAGTTGTTATCATGTGCAGCTGTGCAAGAATAACAAATTAGGAAGACATGCTGTATGAGCTGCTAAACAGATATAGGGAAGCATAACAAAGAAACAACAGGATTTGAGGCAGATGGGAGTGCCTAACAACGGATCAATGGGCCATCCCGTAGATAACTGGGGGCCCGATGATGGGGAGACAAACATACAACCAGATGAACTACGACCTGGGTCGATTTGTGGACAGTACGTCAAGTTGTATCAAGGCTGGATCAAAGCGGTTCCAGCCCATGTTAATCCATTCGTGAACCCAAAAATTATGATCCTTCGACGGCCATTCAATTGACAGCCCATGTTAATCCATTGGTGGTCACCCTCTCAGCCTGCGAAAACTATGGACCGAGCATCTCGGGCCTTAGAGTGGAGAAATCTATGTTTAGTTGTTGGGTCGCCAAACAAAGGCCGCGCGTGCTGCTTCTTCTTCTTCTTTTCTTTTGCCTACTTTGCGTCTGGTGTGTTCTTGCGTAGTAGTCGAATTTGTTCACGGGTCAAACTATTTCTTTTTTGCCCACTTGGACTTGATCTTGTTCAGCATCTAGCCATTGGCGTGCCAAATCATTGAAAACCTCATTTAAAGTCGTAAAAACACTGGACAGGAACACGACCAGGAATGTCTATGTCGCTGAGCAAATTACATTATCCTATCTGTAATAGACTCAACGTTTCGGCTGGGGAAACAAAGGAGTAGGTATGGAACCAGTAAACTCATGTGCATCATGCGACTTCACACTTAGTTATTCTCACATTTGTCATCTCTGAATATGTCAAGGATCGGATAAATTCATAAGAATCCTGCCTACCTGTTATTTTCATTCAGTCCGCTGCACGGGCAGTTGGAAGAAATAAGCGTACTAATGGAAATAGCACAAGTACTGCCACGCCTTTCCTGGATGGCGCTACTGTGTCTGTCTTGACCAACAACTAGCAGCAGCCGCGAACCACCTTACCAAGAAAGCGAGGAGCAGTCCATGAGATGAGAGCAATGTTTTCTAGTGCCAGCGCCGCCGGCTCTTCCAGTGGTTACCACTTCACTGGATGGAGCACGCGGTACCACTGAAAAAACCAAGTTTGATGTTCACGTGTCAGATAACATTAGATCACAGCCTGCAAGCATGTTCTTCTGCTAGACACACATCGCTTTCTCTCAGAAACATTTCACATTCAACCCAATATTCATTTCTTTTGTCCATTTTCAAATTATAAAACATTTCAGAACCATTCAAACTTTCCATTTAACTCGGTTGGACCGTTCCGCGGTCTTTGCATACACGCACGTTACAGTCAGACTCACCAACAGTCTTCTCGAGCTGATCATGTTACTTCTGCATTCGTGCTACCAACCTCCAACGTTTTCTCCCGCGCTGCTGGGCTAAGCCCACGGCAGTCACGGCACCGGCGGCCGGCCTTCGGCATGGGCCGATGCAACGCCGGGCCAACCAACTGCGCGGCGTCCGTGGCTCGTCGTCACGCCTTCGTTTCCCCTGTTACCACCACGCACGCGCGCTCGCGGCCGTTCCGCGTTCGTGGCTCTCGTCGTCGTGGGCAACGCAGCGCCGGTGAGGTGAGAGCCTCCCTCTGCTGTTGCCACCTGCGTGGCCGGGCCGCCAGCCAAGGCGGGAGGGCGGGCGGGCGGGCGGCAGTTGATCATCGATTGCTCGACCGCGACGCTACCACCGTTGCAGTGCGGTTCTCCCTCTCCATCTAACACGTACTATCTCCCTCTCGTCTTCCAAGCTCTGCATCCACAGATGGAGGGATAACGTTCGGCACCAATCAGCTATCAGTGTGCTGGTGCGTAACATGCATTTCTGGGTGGGAGGAGTGACCCCGCACGAAGAAGCTCTTCGTGCGGGTCGGCACCACACATGGACTGCCCCTCCCTTGGTTTATTCCAGTCCCAGCGACGTCTCACTGAACTGAACTGAACTCCACCAGACCATCCATCCCCAGGGGGACACGGAATATGCGCGACCATTTGTTCGTTGGACTTGGATCCGGGGCCGCCATAAAGAATGCGAGGGATAATAAGACGGTTCGGTTGCTCCACGCTTTGTTTAGGTAGAGTGCACGGGCGACTGCATCGCACAGCACAAAGCCACGAAGCATCTTCTTCTTAGGTCACTTATTTGGCCATTCAAAAGTTCAGTTTTGAAATCCGGTACATCCATCCAAGGAAAAGAGGCAGGAAATTGATGGAATGAGGGATCGAAATTAGGTACCGTTCGTTACACTTGCGATGTAGGTCGTACTAGAATAGAGCGGTCATCACCGATCACTCTTTTCGCTTTCTATTTAACGTAGTGCTAAAAAGGATGGTGGTGCGTTGCAAAGCCAGCAGCCTCTTATCTTGAAAGGTTACGCCGATCCATCGGCCCTTGAAATCATGCTGAACTACCACCTCCACTCAGTAGCTACCCAGCGTCTTCTTCAAAGTGCATCGCTGATAAGGTTTACAAGGACGGGAGCCTGCGGATTGAATATGCAAAGTGCAGAACTCAGTGCGATGTGTTCGTGGCAGACTCGCTTGCTGCTAAAGACGTTTTCGAGTTACTTTGTTCACGTTTTGAATCGCGACGGAATTCAGTCAGCCTCTGTGTTTCTACTGGACTGTGATGAGAGTTTGAACGTCTGTAAACATGTGCTGCGCGCGCGTCATGTTCGTTATTCGGTGATTGGGAATCACCGGTCGGCTGGACCACAGTACTGCTTTCCCTCTGCAGATCCCTGTAACGGCCAGCCAGAGGTCCCCCTAGCTCTCAAGTCTCACCCCCAGATGGCAACGGCCGGGGTAGCCCGGCGCGCCTCCGAGTTTGTCGGGGCAGCCGGCCGGCCACTGGCTGCACACCCCAAGCGCTCTGGACGCTCGCGACACGGGTTCTGTCTGGACGCGTCGGCGCCAACAGGATTCAGGGCGGGAGCTCGAGGCTAGCTGAGGAGCCGAGGAGGATGGATGGAAAGCGAAAGCGCCCCGGCGCTCGGTTTTCCGACGCGCGGATGTGTCTGTCTCCGTGCTCCGCGGCGTCCGGCCCGGGCCGCATCGTTGTGCCCCGGGTTGCGGCCTCCCCCGGCCCGGCCTCGCCACCGACGACGCTTGACAGGGGCCGCAGAGGTGGAGTAACATGCTTCCAAGCCTGCTCCACCCACCTGTCCCGTCCGGGAAGAAACGCTCCCCGGCCAATGAGACTTGGTCCAGCACCCATGCCTTTACGTCCCTCAACGGCGTGGCTTGTTTCGTTTCACCCCGTCTTCACGTCTCGTTCTCCCTTCTCGCGAATGCCGATAATGTAGACGTGGTGCTTGCTCTGCAACTCGTGAGGTAGTTTCACACTGATGACTGAGACAAGAAGCAGAGACGAAATACCACGACGCGGTAGATACGCGCAAGCCAGGTCCGGATATACTGGACGGGCCCGGCGCCGGCCTGGAACGGATCGCCGTCGATTCCACCGCACGGGGCGATCCAGCCCGTCCGTCGTCCGTTCTGCCGAAACAAAAATCTCGATATTTCCGGACCCGTCTCTCCGGAATCAAGAGCGGAACAATTCCGGGAGAGCTTTCCGCCGTCGCGCGCGTGAGGTCAGGGGCGACGCATGCATCTCCCTATCGTCGCATCCCTCCTCTCCTTTCTTTCTTTCTTTCTTTTCGTGGAACGCATCCTCCGCCTCGGCACGCGGGGAGGGCCGATGCGGTTTGAGAGGCGGGCGACGAACGGTGGGTCCGGGGCCTGCCATCAGCCACGCGCCGTCCCGCCGCGGCCCCGCCACGGATCTCGTTGGATTCCATGTCACAAGCACCGGTCCGTTCCAGAAGCGGACAAGGCAGAGCTTGAAGAAAAGGAGAAGCTTTTCTAAGCGGTTAATTAATAAATAACAGTAAATCTTTTATTTCCCCTTGTCCTAAGAATTTATCCTTTATTTGTCTCTAACAAATTTTCAATCCTGTGTATACTCATATTTTAAAACTCAATCTCTTTTACGCTCTTTTCCGTTAGCCACATTAGCTCCGTTAGACTTAACAACGTAGTATTTTTTCAAATGACCTGAATACCCTCACCATAATCATCAGACTTAAAGACAAAAAAATCAAAAAAAAATAACTCTTGATTAATTAATTAATAATCAAGAAAAATGATAATTTTTATTTATTTTGTTTAATTTTAGAGTAAAAAAGATGTCACTTTGAGAAAAAAAAATCCATATAACAAAAAGATAACCTCACTGACGAAAAAAAACATAAAAGAGATACAAATTTGATTTTTTTTAATATAGGAAAAGTTGGTTATGACTGAATAAATAAAGGATAAGTTTCTAGAACGAAAGAAAATAAGAGATTACTCAATAAATAAACGTTCCTTATCCCTCCCGTCTCGTCCTACAGAGAAGAGAAAACAACGAGAACGGGAAGGTGCGCGGCGGCCGCCGGCGATCAACCCGCCGGCACCGATCAGTCAAACGCGACCCTCACGTCTCCCTCGTTTGCGGCGCATTGGGACGGGCACGACCCGCACTGCGTGCCCCGTTGCCCGGGACTGCCGCCAGGAGCAGCAGAGCCGAGTCACTCCCGGGACCAAAAACTGCATCCAAACTCCCGCACAAGTCCGATCTCGCGCGCGCCGCGCCGTCGGATGCGCGGATCGGACGACGGAGGACGCCAGCGCGCAACCGAACAGCACAGGGATCAAAGAACGTGACCCCGAGGAGGACGGAGGAGTCGCGGGCATCCAACAACCACGCCACTCCGATGCTGAGGCGGCATGTGCCTCTGCCGCTGCCGGCTGGCTGGGTCGCAATTAACGGGCGATGTCTCTGATGCGAGGACGCAACCACCCTACTGCAGCCCGGTAATCCCGGATGACAGGTGGGGCCATGTTGTCAGGGTCAAACGTCTTGACGCACCTACCGCGGCGGACCAGAGAGCGGCTTCCAGGAGAGGGGTGTTTTTTCCCGGCTCCGATCGCCACCAACAAAAGGAAACGAAGCCAGGAGCGGAGTGGAAAATCCCCCGCGCGGCGCGCGGGGCCCACCGCCCAACCAGCCCTATAAAAGGAGGCGCCACGCCTGGCCGTAACCCTCGCCTCGGTCACCACGCTCAGCCGCCCGTTTCGCATCCCACCCATCTCTCATCTCTCCTCTCCACTAATTGGCCGCCGCCCGCTTCCCTTGCCCATCCACAAAGGCCAGCCGCCCCGTCCCACGTCGAAAGAAAAACGCGAGAGCGAGCGCGCGCCGCCGCCTCGCGTCCCCTCCGTCGCCGTTCCCCCGTCGTCCCATCCTCCTCCTGACCGCCGGCGTGGGGTGCCCGGGCTCCACCACCGGCGACGACTCCCTCTCCGCCGCGAGCGCTCCCACCGCCTGCTCCGTTTGCGGGGGTAGCCGGGGCTCCGGCCTCGGCGGCTTTCAAAGCCCCCTCCTTCACAGGATCCAAAATCCCGTCCTAGAGTTCTTCTACCTCCCGTTCCAGAATTTCCTCTTTTGGCATCCCCAATAGGCTTTCAAAGCCCCCTCCTTCGATTTCGATTCATTTCTTCCGATTTTCTTTCTTATTGTTAGTAAATCGACTCCTCCTCCTTCGATCCGCCGCATCGACTCATTCCATTGTTTTCTTTGGCTTGATTTGATTTGTCGCCGCTAACACCCACACAAAAAACAGCAAACTATAGCACAGGAAAACCAGTAATTCCCGCCCCAAAAAAAGGCTAACGTTTTTTTTTTCTGTGGACTCTAACGTTCTCCGGTTGTAACGAGATGCCTGCGCTCGCCGTTGACGCTGCCGCACCTGTGGCGCACGCTTTCGCGTCCTGCGACGCGGCGCACTTCCCTGCCCCGCTGCTGGGCCCCGCCCTCGCTGCCGACAAGCAGGAGGCGGCCGCGTGGTCGGCCGACCTCTCCTCCGCGCTGTACAACGTCGACGGCTGGGGCGCGCCGTACTTCTTCGTCAACGATGATGGTGACATCGCCGTGCGCCCACACGGCGCCGCCACGCTGCCCGGCCAGGAAATCGACCTGGCCAAGGTGGTGGCCAAGGCCGCAGGCCCCCGCGCCGCGGGCGGGCTCGGCCTGCCGCTGCCCCTGCTCGTCCGCTTACCCGACGTGTTGCGCCACCGCGTCGAGACCCTCAACGCGGCGTTCGACTACGCCGTTCGCTCCACTGGCTACGGTTCCAGGTACCAGGGCGTGTACCCGGTCAAGTGCAACCAGGACAGGTACGTCGTCGAGGACATTGTCGAGTTCGGCGAGCCGTTCCGCTTCGGCCTCGAGGCCGGCTCAAAGCCGGAGCTGCTGCTCGCCATGAGCTGCCTCGCCGCGCGCGGAAATCCGGACGCCCTGCTCATCTGCAACGGCTACAAGGACGGCGAGTACGTCTCGCTCGCGCTCATGGCGCGTACCATGGGACTCAACACGGTGATCGTGCTCGAGCAGGAGGAGGAGCTCGACATTGTCGTCGAGGCGAGCCGCCGCCTCGGCGTGCGCCCGGTGATCGGCATGCGCGCCAAGCTGCGCACAAAGCACGCCGGCCACTTCGGCTCCACCTCCGGGGAGAAGGGCAAGTTCGGCCTCAACGCCGCGCAGATACTGTCCGTGGTCACCAAGCTCAAGGCCCTTGGTATGCTCGACTGTCTCCAGCTCCTGCACTTCCATATTGGCTCCCAGATCCCCACCACCGCTCTGCTCTCCGACGGTGTCGGCGAGGCTGCGCAGATCTACTGCGAGCTCGCGCGCCTCGGCGCCAACATGCGCGTTATCGATGTTGGTGGCGGCCTGGGCATTGACTATGATGGAAGCCACTCGGCGCAGACCGACATGTCAGTGGCATACAGCTTGGAGGAGTACGCTGCGGCCGTGGTTGCCGCGGTTGGCCGCGTCTGTGACCGCAAGGGGGTGCAGCACCCCATCATCTGCAGCGAGAGCGGCCGCGCGCTGGTGTCGCACCACTCCGTCCTGGTGTTCGAGGCCTTCTCGGCTTCGGCGCCTGGCCGCATTGACACGGCGACGGCCTTCCTACTGGAGGAGCTCACCGATGACTGCCGCGCCGACTACCGCAACCTCATGGCTGCCGCTGTGC
Source organism: Zoysia japonica (assembly GCA_001602275.1). Lineage (NCBI taxonomy): Eukaryota > Viridiplantae > Streptophyta > Magnoliopsida > Poales > Poaceae > Zoysia > Zoysia japonica. The sequence continues at coordinate 19,993 of BCLF01000141.1, forward strand.
GCGGTGACTACGACACCTGCGCCCTGTACGCCGACCAGCTGAAGCGGCGCTGTGCGGAACAGTTCAAGGAGGGGTTTCTCGGGCTGGAGCACCTCGCTGCGGTTGACGGGCTCTGCGAGATCGTCGCCCGCGGCATGGGCGTGGCCGAGGCGCCGCGCACGTACCACATCAACCTGTCTATCTTCACCTCCCTGCCGGACATGTGGGCCATCGGGCAGCAGTTCCCAATCATTCCGATCCAGCGCCTGCAGGAGCGCCCGGCCGTTGACGGCGTCCTCTCCGACCTGACATGCGACAGCGACGGCAAGGTCTGCCAGTTCATCGGCGGGAGAGACAGCCTGCCGCTCCACGAGCTCCCCAGCCACGGCACCAGCGGCTACTACCTAGGCATGTTCCTTGGAGGCGCGTACCAGGAGGCCCTCGGCGGGCTGCACAACCTCTTCGGCGGGCCGAGCGTTGTCCGCGTGTCGCAGAGCGACGGTCCCCACTGTTTCGCGGTGACGCGCGCCGCGCCCGGCCCGTCCTGCGCCGACGTGCTCCGCGCGATGCAGCACGAGCCGGAGGTCATGTTCGAGGTGCTGAAGCAGAGGACTGACGCCGGCACGGCCGCCGCCCTCGCCAGAGCGTTCGGCGCAATGCCGTACCTGGTCTTCGACGGCGACGCCTCGGCCATGTCCGGCGGGGAGTGCAGCGGCATGAGCAGCGACTCGGAGGGGTCGACCGCCGGCGCCGCCGAGGAAGACGACGGTGAGTGGGAGTTCATGCGCGGGCTCACCGTGTGACGAAGCAAGATTAGCAAAAGGCTCCTCTGTAGTACCTGTTCCACTAGCAGGTGGAGTCGTCATTCGCCGGCGTTGGTTACTGCCTCCGCCCGGTGCTGTATCGTGTCGTGGTCGTAGTCGCCGGAGTTCGTGGCGCCTCTTTTTTTAGTTCGAATGCGTCAGTGTCCACTGTTCGCCTTTTTTTAATTCCGGGAATAAATAGGAACTTGTATGTTTCTGTACTGGTAATACTTTTATTCAACAATATATTTTTTTCAAGAAGTCTTCTGTGTCAGTTTATGCTATACATAATCTGAGTACAGCCGGGATGAGACGAGGATTTGTGGAATCTCAACGGTGTCCTCGATCTTCCACTCTTGTCCATTCTCCATTGTAGGGGCAGCATGCTATCGTCCTCTGCTTTGAAATGAGCAGAAGCACTATCGTCCTCTGCTTTGAAATGAAGCAGAAGCACATTATACAAAAAGGAAAAACATATTGTGTTATTGAATATTTTGGCTTGCCCTGTCTCTGTTGCTGTGATTCTTCCCCTGTTTTGCGTTGAAAATGTAGGAGTATCAACAATCTAATTACTGGAAACCTCGAGCGGTGCTTCCATTTGTCCCTGCTGCACTTTTTCTGTGTGTGGGGGAAAAAAGCTGCTTTGCAAGTGGCCAAGCAAGATTCTGCTCCCACACGAGCAAAACAAATTCAAAGGCAACACGGGCATTGCTGGCCGACGCCCGCGTCCGAATCGGGATTGCATCGTCAGAGGCGTGTAGGCCGGAAAGGCACGGCTAGCTCGGCGACCTCTCCAGGAGTCCCTGTCCATGGCGCTGCCTCCCTGCTAGGCTTGGCAGCAGTCTTGCACGTTTTCCTGCGCGTTTTTTTTTTTTTTGCCTTGCTTTCTGCGGCGTCTTGGTAGAGGCCAGCGTTGGCGAGCTTAGCTTTTCAGAATCGCCGGATAATCCCGAGAGATATTCGGACGTCACTCGGGGTGTTGCCGCGGATCCGACGCGATTTCGCTACCTGCTCTCGTGTCCTTGCCCCTGTGCTCACGTCTTACTACGAATTACGATCTCCGCCGTTGCTGTTCTGACTTCTGTATGTGCATTCCAAGAAGTGGTCTTGGATTTCAACGAGACAAGACGGGTTTCCGGGTCAACACGATGGCGTCCGGGCACGTGGACCGGGGGTTGGTGAGCCGGGAGCAGCTGCGGCCAGCGGCGGCCCAGGTGTTGTTGAACCAGTAAAACGACAACTGTGTCGTCGCCGCGCCGCGTTCAGGTTCATCAGGGACGGGCTCCGGACACCTGTCGCAGCTGCCACAAAACCTTGCTATCCAAGTATGTCCTCGTTGTTGCCAACGAAAGGTGACCGTAAAAGTAGTGGTGTGTTTGGTTTTTTTGATGAGGTTGGATGGGATAATTTCATTTAGTTTTTTTACATGTTTGACTCGTTGTCAGGTGGATATGATCATCCAACTTTACATAATATTTTTCATAAATGCTGCATGAAGTTGTCTAGTTTTTTTTGGGTTGGATGAGCTCATCCATGTTGCTAAGCATGCTTATTAGCAATATAATTAGTGATAATTAACTTATTTTATTATTAATTAGGATTTATTTATATAATATTATATTTGTTAAGTACTATTATATTTACTTTTATTTATTTGGCAAGGCAACTATAGTATATTTAGTGATAATTAACATTTTTTTATTAATCATTTCTATAACAATATTAATATTAATAAATATTAGTATATTATAATAATATATAATTATTGTATTATTATAATTAGTTGATTATGTTTATGCAGACAACATACTGAGTCACAAAAAAAACACACATCTAATCAACCAAACAAAAAAAAAAACTGCTCCATCTAATCTACCAAACAATTAGTATCAATAGATCCATCCAAACACAATATGGACGAGACCATCCTATCTATCCTTATCCTCCAACCAAACTTACCCTAAGATCCACCACACGCTCGGGAAATCCTGTGTCCTGGTTGTTGCATAAGGTCCACACGCGCGCGCCCGCCCCTGAAACACAGGGTCTTCCATTGCTCATCTATAACCTCATTTCCACACGAAACTCTACTACTAGTACGTGTATAGATAGATGATTAAGATAAGATCGTGCATGATCCCTCTGGTACCGAGAGCATCTAGCACCCTCCACCAAAAAATACAGTGATTCTGATTCCTCGCTTGCGCACGATCTCGTCCATCCGTCTCACGTCAGCCCAGCTAGAGCATGTGGTGTGTTTTCTGATAAGAAGGATTTAGATATGATGAATGATGACGACGACTCCAAAACTACTAGCAGTAGTACTTAGTCTTTGCTCTCGGGCAGAGAAAAGAAAGCAACAGGCAGGGGCAGCTTTGTGGTGGGTGTGCTGCTTGCTGCTTCATCCGTTCACGGGCCATTCTCCACGCTACCGGTGAGAATCCGTTCCAGATCCATCACCTGCCGCGCCCGGCTGCCCTGGTCCTCTAACTCCCAGGCAGCAACGCGCAACGCATGTCAAGCTCCTGGCCTCAAGCGCCTGCCTGCCGCCACTGGCCGTGCGATTCGGTGCCCTCGATGCTGACCTGCAATCCTGCGTAAAGCCTGAAAGAATCGACTCGCCTGGTAACAAATGGCTGAAGCATTTCCTTTGCTCTTCACGACAATCACACCGGTGTCCATCGGCTGCTAGATCGTCGGCGCGTCGCTGTATTGCAACGCGTGTGACGTTCGGGTTATTCGATTCGGCTTATCCCGCATTGCCTGTCCCGCACCACCGTCAGGTTCACCGAGGATTCATATCCTCTGCCCTTCTTCTACGACAAATTTTGTCATATTTGATTTTAACCACTCGTTACAAAATTAACGTTAAGTAACGATGATATGATTTATAGTTTTACTTTTTAAATATATTAATATAATTTAGATAGAAAATAATCTTAAATCGTAAAACGTTGATTATATAATAAATAAATAAAATTAAATATGACAAAGTTTGTCGTAGAAAAGAAAAAGAGGATATAAATCTGTTCAACACTTTGCGGTTGTGGAGAGATGAGCGGGGCACCGTTGACGGCGCCGGGACCGAATGGCGCTTTCAGCGCAGGAATTTCGTGGACTCGCGCAGCGAGATCACGAATGCTGTCTCGTTTACTTGGCGCGGCGGCAACGCAAAGCATCCTTTCAGATAGGATTTTGGAGGTCAGAGGGAAACAGTGGTGAATCATCGCTCTTTCCGCAATCTGTAGGACCAACAGGAACATATGGCGGCATCATATTGTCAACCTGTACCTGATTTCAATTCCTTGCTTAGAGTTCAGACATGCTATAGTTTCAGGGAACATTTCTATGCTAGGCCATTCCGTATAAGGAACAGACGAACAGGTTATCCTTGCCATTTAGGCAGTGCTGTTAAAAGGCGCTACTGACGTTGCAAATACAGAGTAACCATTGCCCGATGGCGCATCATCCTGACCAATAATCTATGAACAGATCAGGCAGGCACTGTAACTGCACACCTGTCAGTGTCACTCCTGGAATCTAGATTCAAAACTCAGGCAGCAAAAACATCATGCCAGAGAGAAATCAAAACCCTCTCTTCCTTCACTTTGCATCCGAAATTTCAACCTGCATTATCCGATGGTAGAAAATGCCGAGCAGCTGGTCCAAAACTTCGGATCACGGTCCTCGACCCAAACAAACAGGGACTACAAACATCAGGACGTTTGCAGACGAGGGCCAAGGTAGGTGAGCAGTTTTTGTTGATGCGACTCTGGCCGGAATCGCTGTCGTCGGTACTCGAAAACGTTTGAACCGGGGGCACACAACGGGACGGCGGCGGCCACCAGAACCAGATCAGTGGTTGTTGGGACTCCGCATGCTGAAGAAGAAGAAGACTTTGGAACAGAATTCGTCGGGAAGTTTCATTTCAGTCTCTGAGACGCCCGCATGCGACGTCGGGGCAACGGGATAGGAGCTGTATCGTGGACCAGCTGCTCAATGAGTCGTGAGGAATTGTTGGAGTGGCGAAGCTTCGTTCGCCGGCGCATCTGTTTAATACTACTGCTCGTACGACTTTGAAGGTTGGTTGCGGAGTGGAATTAAGGGCAGTCAAATACTCAAATGGTTAGCCGGAGAAGATTGGTGAGTATTTGAGCGTCTGCCTCTAGAATATGTAGCCAACAGCAGTTGAACAATTCAACCAAAATATGCATTCTTGTATTATTTTTTTTATAAAAAAATTCAGTATACTTAAAAATAGCATACAACTAATTGAGCTCATTGAACAATTCACGCAAAATATGCCTTCTAGGTAGGGAGATGATGATTAGTGTTGGTGTTTGGCTGAGACCTAAAGACAGAATCTGGATTGCCGTCATTGCTGCAAGCCAGCACCAAGCGCCCAAGCAAGCGGAGGTAAAGTTTGGCGTTGGGTTCGTCTGAATTTATCCACGAGCTAGATCGATATTCAGAGCACCACAGTAAGATAATCTGAAGTTATTTGAATGTGAACTCGCATCCGTATGGACCGGCCGAAATTTTGCAAACCCAGAAGTAGTCAGAACACGGAAGGCTAAAGAAAGGATTACTAGTTGGTGGTGGATGATTGTAACGAATGCGAGTACACACGCACAATAATAATATTGATTTTAGTGGTGACTAAATACACGGTGTTAAGGATATGCTCAGGAATCGAACATGCTCCGGATATAAGCGTGAACTAAGCGATGACGAAGACGAATTGCAAGGGGTTGCAATTTGCAAAGTTTGGATCACCACTAGCCGGTTATATGGGCCAGCCGGGATGGATCATCGTCAGTGGGCCGCTTGGGTGGATCATCAAGACGGCAGAGGAAACGGCCCGAGTTCATGTACAGTCAGATGGGCAGGGAGCGAAACGGGCGCCGGACTTCTCGGCCCTCCTCTGCTACCGTGAACGGAAAGGAAGCCCAAGCTTTCCAACACTGTAACACGAGCCCAACACCGAACCGACTCCACAGGGGCGCAGCTAGTCGCTGCCAGGCGGGGCCCCACACCCCGCCACGTCACGGATCCGCAACTCCCTTCCTCTCAACCAATCAGCAGCGAGCACACCACCGCACACGGATCCTGTGCTTCCTCCCCGCACGCACGAGCCGTCAGATCACATCACGCATCCGACTCCGTTTCTCAAACGGTCACAAGCAGCCGCCTCGGTCCACGCGTCTCCTGCCGCCCCCTCGCCCCGCGCCCGTCCACGCCTATATAAATCGTCCCCACCCACCGGGTCACGACGATCGCCTTTGCAGGCACGCCGCCGGGTCGCATCCGTGTTTGAAACAGGAGCCTTTGCCCCCCAAATCCACCGCCGCGTCCGAGGAATCCGCCGACGAGATGGCCCGTACGAAGCAGACAGCCCGCAAGTCCACCGGTGGCAAGGCCCCGCGGAAGCAGCTCGCCACCAAGGTTCGTATCCAGTCCCTTCTCTCGTTCTTCCGTTCCGATCTCTTCTCGCCCGAGGTTTGGCGGCTATTAGGGTTTGGTTCTAACATTGGGTTTTGTATGATGTCGATCAGGCTGCTAGGAAGTCCGCCCCCACCACCGGCGGCGTGAAGAAGCCGCACCGCTACAGACCCGGCACGGTGGCGCTCCGTGAGATCCGCAAGTACCAGAAGAGCACGGAGCTCCTGATCCGCAAGCTGCCCTTCCAGCGCCTGGTCCGCGAGATCGCGCAGGACTTCAAGACGGACCTCCGGTTCCAGAGCCACGCCGTGTTGGCGCTCCAGGAGGCGGCCGAGGCCTACCTCGTCGGGCTCTTCGAGGACACCAACCTGTGCGCCATCCACGCCAAGCGCGTCACCATCATGCCAAAGGACATCCAGCTCGCCCGCCGCATCCGCGGTGAGCGCGCGTAAGCCCGTCGAGTCGCTGTGTTCGTGGAGGAGATCAAGATGGCCTCAACTTGTTGATCTGCCTCCGCGTTTTCTGGATCGTCGTAATTAGATCATATTATAGGTTATGGTTTGTTTAGCAATGTAAAAACATGCAACAGGACTTCTGTGTTGCTATTCTGGGGTTTGCTTTGGGATCAAGCAGAGCTGTGATAGACTATTCGTGGTGTTATCAGAGGTTCTTTTTAATCGTCCCTGTTTGCTCAAATGTTTATGGCGGTGCCGTGGTCGGAACGGTTTCGTTGTGGTTGGACCACCCGTCCCCATGTGGACCGTGGACTTTGTTTGTGCGGTTGGCGCGCTAACACGTTTCTGCTTTCACCAGTGACATTGCTCTCTTAAGATGTAAGTGGGACGGGTATTTTTGTAAATTCGCATAGTTTCACCCCGTAAAAGGATCAATGATACTTTTCCATCATTGTAAATTCACAGGGTAAGTGGATATGCACGTAATTCCTTCTATTTTTACAAATTTGCACAAAATAATTCATTATTGTTAAGAATATTTTTTTATTAAATTTTAATGAATTTTAAATTGTGAATGTGAGATTTTAATTTTTGATCTGATTTTAAATTTGTGATAATAGAGTGATAAATTATAAGTTAAATAGATAGAAATATTTGTATATTTTTTTATTGAATGATGCGACTCGCTTTACTGTGAAACCACGTATTTAACTCGTGAGTGTAACGCGCCTGCAACTGGACATTGCTTTGTTCATTGCTCACGTGATGTTCATTTTTCTTATCGTTCGAAAAGTTCATGCCCAATAGGGGATTCTAGCGGCCAAATCGAAATTGAGTACGGACTTTGGGTCAGTTTGAGAAATAGGTCAAATTCAAAGAAAAAAAATGGATGATTTGAAAAAAAAAACCCGCAAGGTTCCAAAGGGGCCATAAGCAATGGCCTCGCCTGGCAGGCGGGCTGCGTTCATGGTTAGGCGCAGCCCATCCAGCTGATGGGACGACCGTTACGTGGGCCTTGATTTAGAGCCCATCTTACTTACAGACCGACCGTTCAGGTATTCTTTCGGCCCGTTCAGACAATCCGCGTTATTACTGTTGAGCAAGTTCTTCTCCGAAGTGTCGATCCAGTATAGTACCAAGATATTTCTCTGGGCATCAACAGTCGCGTTAACAATATCGTGGGGAGAATTGCCAGAGTATTAACATTGTAGTTCGTGGAAACTATTCCATTATTCATAACTGCTTGTATTAGAGCAGCAACCATACATATCTCCTGCAGTTTTTGTTGTTCTGATGGCAATACGCATTTTGCCCAAAATCAGAGGGCAAAGAACATGAATGAGTGAGACCTCAGTCACCTTAACGGTGAGCCAATTTACATTTTAAATCTCCAAGACGTCACAAAATCGTCAGGCTACCTAGAACAAGATGGTTCCCTCACACAAGCACAAAAAGCACACCTCACCACGCAAACCGTCAAAATTTCTCCCTGAAATCTAAACCGTTCTCTGAAATTCCAAATTCACAGCGCCCATCACACTTCCAATTTCACCCTGCCCTGAAATCCCCAAATAGATCGACATATTTTCACCCACAAATCGCCGTTCAAATTGCTCCCGGAAAAACACACTCACTCCCCCAAACCGCGACGCACGCACAGCCGGTCAGTTGAAAGTGTCCAGAAACCACAAGAAGAAGGCACACGCCTGCATCCTTTCGCCACGTGAACGCCTCAGATCAATCGTCCGAGGATCCCGATCCGCGTGCGGCAGCTTCCGGCCAATGGAGGCGCGCCATCGGCGGGTATAAATAGCGGGGCACAAATCCGTTGGTTTCCCCGTCAAGCCACTGAACTTTCTTCCGCTTACTTTGAGCTCACACAGAGTGTGAGACTGATCAGAGCTGTGTTCCATGGCGACCGCGACCGAGGATGCTCCACCGGCCGTAGCCGTGGAGGCGCCGGCGCCGGAGAAGCCGGCTGAGATGAAGGAGGCGCAGGTGGTAGAGATTCCGAAGCCGGTGGATGGAGAGGGAAAGGTGGAGGAGGTTCCGAAGCCAGAGGAAGCGGGCGATGGTAAGGAGGCTGATGAAGCAGAGCAGTCGAAGAAGGACGAGAAGAAGGCTACGAAGCCGCGGAAAAGGAAGCCCCGGTCCGCCGGGCCGCACCACCCGCCCTACTTCGAGGTGAGCAAAGTTACTGTTCGATCGTTTCGAAGAACTTGCTCTGATCACTAGATGTTTATGGTTGTAACGATCGAGTGAACTTCGGTTGGTTTGTTCCAGATGATCAAGGAGGCGATCCTGGCCCAGGCGGTCGACGGCAAGTCGGGGTCGAGCCCGTACGCGATCGCCAAGTACATGGGCGAGAAGCACCGCGACGTGCTCCCCGCGAACTACCGCAAGGTGCTGGCAGTGCAGCTGCGCAACTTCGCTGCCAAGGGCCGGCTCGTCAAGGTCAAGGCCTCCTTCAAGCTCGCCCCGGCCGAGGAGAAGAAGGCAGCTGCCGCTGCCGCCGCGAAGAAGAAGGTGATGCCCGCCAAGCGCAAGAGGACGGCCCGCGCGCCGCCGAAGAAGCCTGCGGCCGCCGCGGCGCCGGCCAGGGAGCCGAAGATGGCGCGCGCGAAGCGGGCGAGGAAGGCGGCTCCCGCGCCGATGCCGAAGAAGCCGAAGTCCGTCCGCGCTGCTGGCAGCAGGAAGGCCAACAAGGCCCATGCCTAAGCGCCACCGCCGCCGTGTGATCGTGTCCCTTTTTTCCTTCGCGTCTTCGCGCCGCCGTGTATCGCCAGTCTGCCAGTGTAGTAGTCGTAGTAGAAGTAGAGCTCCAGTACTGCAGTATCTGTCGTGGTCTTCGCCGGTGCTACGCCGCCGCCTCATGTAAATACCATCGCGGCCTGTGATGTGTGATCGGAATAAGCTTGCGCGTTGTAGTGATTTTGGAGTGTAATCTGATGGGGATCAGTAAGATCGTTGTCCCAGTTCGCTCGTGTTTGCTCATCCTAATCATCGTACGATCCTGTGATTAAGCTCCAACTTGTTCCTTCCGTCGCTGCTCTTCAGCCTCTGCTTCCAAAGACGACGGGTGGCCTCGAAATCGGAGCGACAGTGAGAACGTGCTGGGAGTGGGATGAAGCTTCTGGATTTTTCATGGCGGCCGCGTAGGAGGTTGTGACCGGGCAGGATAGAGCAGAGCAATCCGACGAGAGCAGGGGAAGAGTTTCGCCGTCACGACGCGTGACGGCGGCTACTAGAGAATCAACGGGCTCTCCGGCCAGTGCAAATAGAACTGCCTTGATGGCAGCGCCGACTGGATAAGAACGGCCTGGTGGCGTCGACGTGTCGGCACGGAGCCGCGGCCGTGGCGGTGCTGTAGTTTAAGGAATCCATGGGGGTTGCCCTTGCGGCCGTAGTAGGCCCGTACTCTCTCTCGTTTTTTAAATAAAAAAAAAATATTTTTTATATTTTTTTAATAAAACGAAATGTTAAAATTAAAATTAAAAGTTAATTAATTTAAAAACAGGGAGAGTTGCTAACGGAGTTATTGTATAGGACAAATGGACGTAGATTTTCCGTTTTCCGGAAGAAAACATGAAACGCATTATATTTTTATTTCGGTAACAAAAAAAATGTGAGGAGGATTCGACCAAATCCCCTGAACGTGGGCCCACGTCGCAGACAATGATGTTGCGCTCTGTGGACGCCGGACCTGCTGCACCGAGTGAGCGAGCCAGAGAAGAAAGCTGCGTTCCATTTCCTTCCCATCCATCCATCCATCCGGCACCGCCTCCTGTCACTGACTCGTGGGCTCTACCCTCCCCTGCATCCCTCTCAATGCTCGCTGCCCTGCTCCTCCAGCTCCTCCCTATCAGCGACAGGAACGGAGAAAAATTGGAGAGAGAGAGAGAGAGAGAGTGGAGGCCGTAGTAGTGAGTGAGCTCGGAGCACGCCCCCAACCCCCCTACCGCGGCGCCGTCGTCTCCGCGCGAGCCGCTGCCCGCTGTCCATCGCCGGAGCCCCACTAGCGCGGGCCGCGGGGGCGCGACCCGTCTGGTGGGGGCGTCGAGGAGGAAGGGAAGCTACTGACAGTGCGCGGTAATCCCCCACCCCCTCAACGACCGATTGTCCCCAGATTGCCCTCTCCGGTTTTGCGGGTGAGAGGATGCATTGAGGCGGCCGAGTTAGGCGGTCTCTCCAGCGAATCCGCGCAGGTTCCAGCCGCGGCGTTACCCTTCGTCACAGTGATATAGGGGTCATCGCTTCCTTCCAATTCGTGTTCTCGGCGATTTTCTCTCGTTTATTATTGACGAGTGGAAAATTGAGCTCCTGCCTGATTAGGCTCGCGATATTGTTGGGGCTGACTGATTCTTCCTCTGGAGCTGTGCGATGGTGAATGTAAGGTTATTGGCCGGTGGAGTGGCGGCTGCTATTTTGCTACCATTACTGGCGGTCAGCTTCATGTGTTCTCACTTCTCAGTCGAGCGTTTGCATAAAGTAGGAGTGTCCTGCTGCTGTTGGACTCACGGTCGCTTTGTTGTTCCAAAAATGTTACTCCTGCTAGTATAGTTTGAACATTGACTGACAAGTATGATCGAATGTCTGGTGGGAGTGTCATACCCTGTGGTTGTTTCAACCACGTGTGTGAAGTAGGAAACGACTAGAGACATAGTGCTACTATTCTTAATCGGGTAGTTTCAGCATGCCTTGGCATGTGATGTTTCATCACTCTGCTTGCTAGGGTTTCATTGGATATGTAATAACCAGATTTATAGTCCTGAAGATGTTTATTCGTGACCTGCTGCCCGTTGGTTGGAAGTTCACCTTCTGTGGTAGGAGTACAAGATTTCAGCCTATACCCCATCTTTACCGTAAGACTTGCGTTACGCATTGGATACATGATTGTCGCATGCATAAGTCACGTTTGCATTACTGCACCAAACCAGCAGCTGCTGGTGACTGTGTCGTGGAGGATTCACTGTCTCCTGGGAAAATGATGCACATGTTTGTTGTTTATGAAGCTTTTTTGATGTTATAACATTTGTTACCTTCTCAGGCATCAACATTCTTGAGAACTGTTCGGGAAACAAATCTGGAAGATACCTCCTACCACTTTAATGTTCTAGGCATATGTTCCTGCAAATAATGTGATACTACAATTTTGAGTTTCTGAGGTCTTGGTAGTCCAGTGTGAGGCCATGTTTCACAGTTTCAGTTAGTTGAACATCTGATCGGGTCTGGATAATCCATAGTTGCCTCTTTTGAACGCAATGGAGGCATGACAAAAAATAATTAGTCTGCTACCTGATTTTACTTACTTACCAAACTTTGGACTAGTGATTGCTGGGCCCAGGGGCGGATCCGGGGGGGGGGGGGGTCCCTGCTGCAGCACCCCCTTGTCCTTAGATAGTCTACTAATCTTAAAGGTTAGGCCATGCAAATTATAGAGAAAAAGCTTATTGAACTGTTTAATAAGAGGTTAACATCGGACCATCGGTCGAAGCGGGGTCGTGGATCCACCCCTGGCTGGGCCTGGGCCTGGACTCATGCATGTGTGGTACAAAGTTCTTCCTCAGTTCTCATCTCTCAAGTTTTAGACCGTCTTTTACTGAGAGCTTCTCTGTTCTGTAATGAATCCTTCATCCACTCCCTTTCTCTCTTTCCTTCTATCCATTATCCCAGATCTCTCGAGAAATGTAATTGTGGAACAAGATAATCTTGACATGTTACTGTCTGGCAACCACTTGTCTGTACTGTTTGGGGCCATATTGATTTTCTCTCTCGTTTTTCAGGGTGATCTCATAGGGGTCTTATTTCCTGGCTGCAAGAAGGCATAAAAATGGACAACCTTGGACATAGAGAAAATGGCAGGCAGAGGCCAGACCAGTATAAAGCAATGCATACTGAGGTTTATATTTCATCTTAATTCTTGTGCAGCATTTTTTTTTTTACTTTCCATGTTTTGAAGAACTGGCCAAATCTGGCATAAGGCATCAATTTTCAATTGCTTTGCCACTTGATACTATATCTTGCTGAAGTAATGTTCATCTTTATATTCTTTTAAAGATGCACAACTTAGGCATCTTGTTTTTCAATTACTCGAAATGCTGTTTCTACAAACAAAAGTAAATGGTTCTTACTTTTTAGAGAGCTTAGTGTCTGATTACTAAAACAGAGAATGATAAGGGCTGGGATATCAGTACCAGCTATCCAACTATGCGGATCTAATGGCTAAGTTTAACAAGTCAACTAAAAAAATGCTCCACGCAATATTTAGCTAAAGTATACATATGCCGGAAAATGAATTTCGACATGAGGGAGCTCTTTATGGTGATTTTATGATTTTATTTCATTTTTTGCTCTTTCTGGAAGCTAGTAAAGACTTTCAGTTCACATAGTAAATGTACCTATTTTGACATCACTGTTCATATCTGTTACTTTATTTTGACTTTCGTGTAGAACCGGTGATGCATGCTGTTTCTTGTTTTGGAGCGATTTGTGGCCACAATCATGCATTTTTCTCTACGATTTGTTCGAATGCTTTTGCTCAGTCTCTATGTATATTAGACTATTTTGTAACTCCATTGCCTCAATTCTACAGCATGCGCCCAAATCTGTGCTATATGTGGAATCGTCAAGCATAGTATCATAAATTTTACTTGACCCCTCAATTACTTCGTTTCAACTTTTCAGTATACTATGCTATCTAGCTTTCTAGCTAGTAGTAAATGGAATTTCCCTTGCTGCCTTTTATCATAGATTGTGGGTGACGTGTAGCTATCATCCTCTATCGAAGCTTGCTTTGTTCAAAGACAATGGAACTTAGATGTGTTTTGTTTTTCCAGTGGATGATGCCTCAAAGGCAGATAAAGGACCATCATAGCATGAATCTTCTGGCATTAATGAATGAGAAGGACAGTGCCATCCGAGAAAGAGACCATGCTCTCGCTGAGAAGAAAGCTGCTATAGCTGAGCGAGATATGGCATTCGCCCAGCGAGATGCTGCTATGGCTGAGCGGAATGCTGCAATTGTGGAAAGGGACAATGCTCTTGCTGCACTTGAATTAGCTCGTACGAATGGATTGAATATGAATAATGGGAGTGGATTTCACCAAGGACCCCTCAACGGTACAAAGAACATCCACCATTCTCATGTTCAATCATCTCCATTGCAGTTGGCAGATTCTCCATATGATCATGCCAAAGAAATGCACATATCAGAAGCATACCCTATCTCAGCAGCTCCAGGGAGTGTTGGAAAGGGAAAGAAGCCTACGAAGAATCATTCGCAGGCTTCTCCGTTGAAGAGGCCATCAGGTGTCCTCCGCAAAACTAAGAAAACAAACTGGAAGAATGGGGGGTTGTCAGGTGCAGGTGAAGATTCAGCTCGTGCTTCTGCGTCAAAAAATGAGTGGAAGGACCAAGACCTTGGCTTGAACCAGGTCTCATATGATGAGTCAACCATGCCTGCACCTGCCTGTTCATGCACAGGGGAGCTTCATCAGTGCTACAAGTGGGGGAACGGTGGGTGGCAGTCGTCTTGCTGCACCATGAGCATCTCCATGTACCCGCTCCCAGTGATGCCAAATAGGCGCCACGCTCGGATGGGGGGAAGGAAGATGAGTGGCGGTGCATTCACGAAGTTGCTCAGTCGACTAGCGGCTGAAGGTCATGACCTCTCGACACCGGTGGACCTCAAGTACCACTGGGCCAAGCATGGCACAAACCGGTACATCACAATCCGGTAGCTCCGCATCCATGGATGTATCTGCCATTAAAGATGGAAAGGGGGGAAGTCAGGCCAACTGTTGCTTCTCCTGCATTCTCAGAAGCCTCACAGGTAGTACCATCTTTTGTAATCTCGTTACTTTCTGGTGGATGTGGGTAGAGTTTTGTATTCACAACGGCGTGGATTCTCCTGTTTCTGAACTGGCAATCGTTTTCGTGGCTGAAATGTGCAGTCCACGAAAATGAAAGTGTAGTTTCAGGCGTTCATCCTGAGATTGTTGTATAGTTTGACAGACGGACCGGACTCATAGTGGTGGTAGTAGTAGAAGGCCCCCCTATAATTAGCTTCAATATTATGGTTTAGTTTTATTTGTAGCCAAGAGCCGTGAACAAAAGGCTCGGCTCATCCAGACCAATATGAATGTAATTTTCAGGTGATTAGCCGAGATGCAGAGAAAGGCCAATCAGGAAGATAAAAACAACTGTAAAAACAAAATATCTGTTAACCCCTGTCAACTATCTTGATACTTATAAGTAGTATCATAATCCAGAAGTCACGATGGGCAATCCAGTGCAGAGTTTGAACAGCCAAAAAGAAACAGCAAGCAAATATTTAGATTGTCCGTTAAATTGGCTTATCAAATGGAAACATCTACATGAGCAATGCGGTGCAAATATGGAACCATGAAAGACATTAGAATCAAGTCCACCCATTCTGATGATTCACAAACACGCGCAGTGAAAAATCAATTCACAGGCAAGCACAGGCAAGAAAGCGTTGTCCATATCTCAGGTACACACCGCAATTGCAGTACACCGTGCTTCGCAGCTAAATGCACTGCAGATTATATCAATGGATTAGCCAAGATGCACAGGGTGTTCAACAGACCCCAAATGGATCAGTCTGCCTCCTGCCCCACAATGGGGCAAGACCACGACCACCAAGAGCAATTTAGCCTGCCAGTGGATTGGCGTGGATAGTGACACGATTGAGCCTGATCTCCGCGAGAGGCCGGTCCCCTGGCCCCGTCTGCGTCTTCTCCATGAGGTCGAGCACCTCGAAGCCGTGTATGACCTTGGCGAAGACGGTGTAGTGTCCGTTGAGGTGCGGCTGCTTGGCGTAGGTGATGAAGAACTGGCTGCCGTTGGTGTTGGGCCCGCTGTTCGCCATCGACATGATCCCCCTCGCGTTGTGCTGCCGAATCAATCAGTTAATCAGTAAGCGATAGGGTTCGTGAGAGGCAGAGAGCGACTCATCAAGCTGGAAACTGCTGGGGATGCCGAGAGCCGTGAGAGGAGGAATAAACCTACCTTGAGGGACTCTCTGAACTCGTCGGCGAACTTGGTGCCCCAGATGGAGGTGCCACCCTTGCCGGTGCCCGTGGGGTCGCCGCCCTGTATCATGAAGCCCTTGATGTTGCGGTGGAACACGGTGCCGTCGTAGTAGCCGCTGGCGCAGAGGGCCAGGAAGTTCTCCGCCGTGCGAGGCACCTGGTCGCAGAACACCTCGCACTTGACATCGCCCAGGTTCGTGTGCAGCGTCACCGACTAAAGCCATCCATCGATTCAGTCAGCATGAGAGGAATCGGGGGAACAGAGACAGGGATGGAGGGGGAGAGGCTCACCATGGCGCTGAGCGAGGAGCAGGGGAGGCGGCGGAGCGGTGAGAGAGGCGGTAGCTGGAAACTTCGGGGGCAGTGGAGACGGACGACGACGACGGCGGCGGCGCCGCGTGCAGGCCGCAAAGTTGTAGGCGAATCTGGAAGGCGGTGTTCACTGTTGGGTTGAAGTTTTTTTTTTTTTGCACCATTGGGCTCATATCTTTGGATCACTAATTTGGCCCAAGGCTGCCGGTTTTTTTTTTAACAGGCTGCGGCTGTACCTAGGGATGAAAACGAGCCGGACAAAATGAACGTGAGGGCCTGATCACACAGATCGAAATTTTATTTATTTTTAAACTAAAATTTAATTAAAGCTGAAATAATTTGTGAAAGTGAGCTATTTTAACACCCCTATCTGTACCAGGCTTCGAACCGAATCAGTCCGCGTTGTGTTGGCCACAATTCTCAATCTCGAAATAAAGAACTCAGTAATGGCGATTCGAATCTCGGGTTCAGGTCCCTATTGGTTTTGCACCCGACGGGTGCGAGTGTGTAACATATCTCGTGTTTCGAATCATGAATTCAAATTTGAACTAGAATTCAATTAACCAAAGTCAATAGAAATTTAAATTTGATTTGAATTTAAAAATTTTCAAAGAAAGCAAGCTTAAGAAAATTCAAAGTAATATCTAAAACAATTTTTATTTATCAATGATCACAAGGTTCAGAAAGTATAAAAATATTTTTGTAAAAATTTAAAACCAAAAAATGTAAGTCACAAATTATTTTATTTCCTAAAAAATCAGTCATCTGACTTTCGAATTTTTTGGAATTAAATCCGCTGCGAATTTGAACATGCTCCAAAAATGAAAGTTGCTCCTCATGAAATCATCTACAGCCCTGCAAAGTTTGATATTCATCCGAGCTTGGGAAGTGAAGTTTTTGAGACAAAAACAGTAAGCTGCCAGAAAATCCGGGAAAATCAGAAAAAGGAAAAATTCGCGGGTCCCACCTGTCGGCTGCTCCTTCCTTCTTTCCCCAGCCGCTCGCGGACAGCGTGCGCCACGCGCGGCGCGCATGCGCTGGGACGCGTCGCCCGGCCGACAGTTGCTCTCCAGGTGTTTCCCCCTCGCGCCCTATCTCCCTCCGCTCTCTCACTCCCTCCCGGCGCTCTCACTCTTCCTCTCTCGTACGCTGCTGAACAGTGACGAGCGCCAAGGGACCACCGTCGTCAAGCCACTGTTGACCATCTCTCAGCTCTCCTTCCTCCACGAGCTCGTGCGTCACCTCTCTCCCGAGCTCCCACTGCCTTTCTCCTTCTCCCTTCCCTTGCCGAGCTGTCAGATTCCGAAGCTTCCCTCAAAAAGCTTGAGATTCGGGTCGCCGGCGCCATTCCTCCAAATCGACCTCCTTCCGGTGAGCTCCTCTCCGAACCAATGCGACTCCAGCTCCTCAATCCCTTGGTGCAAACCTCGGTCGAGTTTTCCGGTTGAAATCCTTGCTATCTGTGCAGGAATTGGAGAGTTTTCCGTTGCCGTTCGTCGAACTCGAGGACCTCACCGGTGCCGACCCACTTCCGGCCATCTTCGTCGACGACAACCTCCTTGCCGCTCTTCTCCTCGCCCTTGGTGAAGCTCCCAGAGCAAACAGTTTCGAGTTTCATTGATCGTAGCCCCGGTGCGACCTCGCCGAACCTTCTTCCGCGCCGCCCCTCGCCGCCGACCATCGTCCGATGAGCGGCCTCCCGTGGCGACCCCTCCGCCAAGTTCCCCTCGACGTGGTGACCAATTTGGTGGCTCACCCGAGGCGCGCCACCGCCTGGAACGGCCGGATCGGCTGCGGCCGAGCCGATCCGGTGCATCCGCGGCCAGTGGCCCGCTGTGCGGTCGCAATATCCAGCCGCCACATGGCCCTGTGGGCCCGTGTTTCTTTATCTATTCCGAAAATTCTTTATTAATTGCGCAGAAATTTGATAAAATTTGTAAAATTCACAGGAAATTCATACTACCTCGAAAAAATATGAAACCAACTTTGTTAGACTTCTAAATTCATAAAATATTTATTAAAAATAATAAAAAATAATTAATTTTTTAATAATAATTAATAACAAAAATTGGTTAATGCATGTTTAATTCTTAATTAATTATGTGTGCATTTTAAATTATTAAAAAATGGTTAATTGTTCCTGAGGGTATTAAAGAACATTATAAAAATATTTAGGGCTAATTTCTTCAATAATTATTTTTATATAATTAATCTATCTCTGTTTTCTAGTAATTAATTCATAGTAATTAGGATATTTACTAATAATTAACCAAATGTGGTTCTAAATTATATTTACTGAATCTTGACCTAGTAAAATTGGTTAGAGCCCAAAAACATTGTTTAGTAGCATTAAATTAGTTGTCTAACCAAATTAAGTGAATTGCTTTAGTAATTAACTAAATTGTTTTTACTAATTTTGGTTATTTTACTTAAGGTAGTTAATTAAATGCTATTGATAATTTTACCCTACTGGTTTGAAATGATTAACTACCTAAAAATGTATCCACTCTCTCTAGTAATAGAAAAGGTTACAAATAATAATTGTTTTGTGTTTGTTTTTGTCATGTCATTGCATAGCATGCATATTTTTATTGTCGTTGTTTCTTTGTTTAGTGAACAACGTACTCGAGAGTGACGTGGGTACTCCAGAGGGTGAAGCACATGTGAGTAGTTTTGCTGAAGAGACTTCAACATCGCAAGGCAAGCATCATACATGTTTATCCTTATTTTATATAAATTATAAAATAAATTAGTGTTTTATTATTGCATTTGTCGGGCAATAGGAAAAGTGTGGTTATGTTGAAATCTGATTATTACCCCCTCTTTGGAGTCTTAGGTTTATAGATTAGGTTGATAGTTCTTAGATCCGGTATGTTTTGCTTAGCCATGCTTAGACCGGTAGAAGTCGAATCGGTGAAAGGTCACCACCTTTTCGTAGGTATAGAATCTTTATTCAACTTGTTACTCATATGGTTAGTTTAAACTTGAGGATGATGAATTGGAAACCGGACAAAGAAGTATAGGTTGGCAGCAGTAAAGGTGTCCTGTGTGTGGTAGCCCTGTCTGTGTTGGTTAAGGACCGACCGTTGTTAATTGTTGGCCTAAGCACTTTTCGTTCATACCACATGTCGAATATAATGGTAAGACAAGCCGAATATCTCATTTGCATACCAACGTTTGGCTCATGACAACATGTCTTGACTGACACGCACGAGTGACCGTTGGGCTCTCACGAGACACGGGATCGGTCCTCTTTGACATGTCGATTGTCCAACCATTCGGGAATGGATGAGAGAAAGGTTGACGTGAGTACCCTCTTATGCGACGTCGCGAGTTGCATAAGCCGAATGGTCCTCAAGTCGTGTGAGTACGGTTGAACTCCTCTGCAAGGTGTATAATCGATTCGAATCGCTGCGGTCTCGGTTATGACCAAGCTTGATGTCCATTGATTTTCATCGTAGTTAACAAATTCACTTCTTTAATCACTGATAGTAAAGTCGTTGGATCTATTGAAGATGTATCGTTGACACATCTTTTATTACGATCTTGCATAATTGTTTAATTGCTTGAGTTTAGTAATTAGTTACCCATGAGTCTTTACTTTATGCTTCGCTTTTAAATTTTTAATATCTACTGTTTTTTCGCAATTAAACCTTATTGCATTATTATCCTTGTTAATGCTTCATTCATGATCTTTGGAGTCGGGATGTACGTTCCACGAGTAAGTCTTGCTGAGTATCTTCGTACTCACATTTGCAATGTTGAAGTTTTTGCAGGTGAGGATGAAATTGTTTTTAGCTATTTCTTCTCTGCCGATGCTGGCGAAGGGGATGAGTAGTCTGTGTTTTTCCTTTACGTGACGGTGGTGTTCGTGGGCTGAGCATGCTGTCTTTCAGTTTGTTTTAAAATGTTTTACGTTGCGTAGTACTCACTATCATGTTAGAACCTAAATAAAGACTTAGTATTTTGTTTAATTATATTTTAGAAAGTTTGAGAGCTAAAAACTTTAACCCTGCTGTTCTCATGCTCGTTTCAGCTATAAACTTTTACTTAAGGTTTGAGATATATATATATATATATATACACACACACACCTATATGATGTGTACAACATTGAATGTCGATATGCTATTGTCCTGGGTAGTGTTTGAGAAGCATATCAGAGGACTACCAGAGTTGATTTCTCGTTAGTTAAATGGAGCTTGAGTTCGATTTGAATATCAAACTAATTCGATTAATTAGAACTTAACTTAAACGGTTCCTCACAGGTGCGGAGGCAATATTTTACCCGCGGGACAGACCCGAGCCCGACCCGAAATAGTTCGGGTGCGGGTTTCTCTTCACACCCGCAGATGCCCCGTCGGACCCCAAAAAGTAGACCCATAATTCATTTTGGCCTGCTGGCCCAACTCACTCCCACCACCCCGCTTTCATATAAAATGCAAAGTTCAACGGACAAACCCTAATTCCCTCCCATCCACCCAGCCGCGTAGCCTGTCGCGACGGTGCCGGCCTCCAGCACCGCCCGCAGCCCCACCGGCCTTGCCCTTCGACGAGCTCCTGCTCTCACCGCACCGCCCCTCCAACGCCTACCGCAGCTTTGCCGGTCTCCCTCCGACGAGCCCCTACACTCACCGCGCCGACGCAGGCCCAGCGCCGCCCCTCCGACGCGCCCCAACCCTTCACCGCACCGCCGACGCACTGCTCTGGCCTTCACCGCACCTCCGACGCGCCGTTCCGGCCTTCCCCACGCCTTCTACGTGCCGCCCCCGACGCGATGCCTGGCTCCCACCTGTCAAGCACTTGAAACCTGGCGGGTGCGGGTCCACGTGCCATTTTTCACCCGTGAACTCTCTCATCTCGGGCGGGTTTTTGTTCCACCCGAGCCGAACCCAACCTGTTGCCATCCCTAAACTTGTCATTCTTCAGTGTCAACTCCATATCCCTTCTGGGTTCAAAAAAAAGAAAAGAAAAAACTCCACATCCCTTCTGCTTGTGTGCGTGTCTACATCGTGTTCAACAACAAACTGATGCAAACTGGCATTTGAAGAGCTGGTGATGAGTTCCTTCTGCTCCGGATGTAAAATCATGCAACAATAAACTGCTCGATTACTATTAATTGTTCAAATTGCCAAGAAACGAATTGACCCTTCCAAAAAAAATTACTTTTTATGGCAACAGATGAACTGTGTCCAAAACCCTAGCACAAGCGGAAATAGTTGCTTTACAGAATGTTAAACACCTGAATACTAATTTATCAACGAACTAAAAGGAAAAATGAAGAGAAACGAGTGATCGAAAGGTTTGGCTCGAACTATAACCAGACAGGCAATTCCCCATCTGAACCTCAGCAGCAGTTATCATCATCAGCAAGGTAAGTATCCAAATTGCTGCAGCATGACGGATTTCAGGAACAGTTTGGGCATGCCGTCAATATGAACATGTTTCCAGGATACCTCTCTTTGTGCCAGTCAGAGTATCCGCTACTTCTACCAATTGTCATTTCCAATGGCAACAAGATCTGATTTCTTTGACTAGAAGAATTCACAGTTTGAGCCATTTTCCAAAGTGCACCTTCATTCCATTGTGGAGCATCTGACCTGAAGTAGTTATTTCATTACCTCAAGGGTTCCAATAGAGAACCTTCAGCTGATCTATCTGTGGGTATCCGTAACCCTTCTGAGTCTTTCCACCAAGAGAGGTATGTCTTGCTCTCTCAATGTTGTGAAACAACACCTGAACCACCCAGGCTCAATGCAATGGCAAGATGAACCTGGAGTAACATTAACCTTTGCCTCCTCCAACAGCTTGTCCCAAAGCTTGCACTCTCCTTTCTCACTGTAAGACTGGATGTACCTGCTCATGTCCGCCCAGCAATAGAACCCTCCACTGCTCTTGAAGCATTCAATTCCCAGTTGTTTCAAGGCATCAACAAACAAAACATACATTTTCTTGAGTCTCTCCTGATTGATTCTTAGGTAATCTGAAATGAACTTTTGGTCTGAGAGCATGGAAACAAGCAGTCGCTGTGTTGGAGTTGACACAGATGAGAATCTAGCAATCTTCGATGCAGTTGCCACAATGTTCTCGTTGTATGAATATATAACTCCAACTCGAAACCCTGCAAGAGATAGGTCCTTTGAGAGCCCATATATGATGTGAACTCTGCCTTTATCGAAGTCTTCTGCCTCATCAATAACCTCTGCCACGCTGACAAATTTATCACTTCCAAATGTTGAGCCAGCAAATATTTCATCAGAAATCAAGTGAATATTCTTCTCAGCAGCAAACTCTAGAAGATCACGAAGTGTTTCCCTGGGCACAATGCCTCCTGTAGGGTTGTTAGGGTTAGATATCAGAATCCCTCGAACCCTTACTCCTCGCTTCTTTGCCTGATTGTAAGCTATTTCTAGAGCAGTGATACTAATGTTAAAGTTGTCAGTGCTACGGCAAGGAACAGGTATCAACTCAACTCCAGTTCGCCATTTTATATCCCTGTCCCAACTGCAAAATGCAGAATCAAATTCAGTGCTTCATGTTTAAAATCAAATTCATGCATATAAATGCACCCAGAGAGTGAATCGGTACCCAGGGTAGTAAGGTGATGGGACAAGAAACACATTTCCTGTATCGGCTAGACAGAAACTCAGTATTTCCATTGCAGGAGTTGCGCCTGATGTAATCACCATTTGAGATGGATCAAACGATACAGATTCATGCATGACTTGCCTCATAAATCCGGCAAGAGCCTGAAAGATACACCAAACAGTTCATATGGGAAAACTACCACATCAAAAACCAAAAAAGTGACATTTACGGATTTTAGTTTGAGTATGACACCAAAAAAAATGTATAGATACAAGTTCCAGTTTGGCCCCGTTTGTTTGGGATTATAATTTGCCAGATTATATAATCTAGAGATTATAATCTGCAGAGGTAAACAAACATGGCAGCATATTTCATCAACTTATTTAATCTCGAGCCCAGATTATTATAATCTGATAAGCTGCTCATGAGGTGCTTATTTCAGATTATAATCTGCAAAAGGTTCACTACGCATATCAAGTTTAAAACAATTATGCACCATCAGCATCCATATCTAGATTATATAATCTCCAGATTATAATCTAGATTATATAATCTTATGGGGAAACAAACAGAGTCTGAGTAAAGCATCCCAATACAAAACAGGTAAATTAGATTCCCTGAATGAGCCTCCCAATACAAAACAGGTAAATTAGATTCCCTGAATGATTTGACAGGGCAATGAATAAAAACAGTAAATGATCCAAATAGAAATCATTTCAAGACCCGATAAGCAGCGCAACCATATTTTGTCAACTTCAGTAGGGTACTAAGCGTTTTAGAAGCATACCATTAATGTTAAACCACTTTGTGCAACTAATCTAAGCAGTATGAAATCACTTGAGAGCTCAGATCAAATTCACTGGTCTAATGTGATACGAATTCATAAAAAATATTCAGAGTAACAACAGGCACAAAAGGATGGAATAAAAAATCTTGAAATTCTTCTGCTCTAAAAAACAAGCTGATCAAGACAACAGAGTCTTATCAGATGAAGTCAAGATCCAAAAAATGGTTCAATTTGAGCCATCATAATTCCATAACTAAGATGACAACCAGGAAAAAGCATAGTTGAATGGAAACGCTTTGTCACATCTGGTCCGGATGGCATTTACATGGCTACAAAAAATCAAAAGCAAATGGAGGTGAAAAATCAACGGCACCACGTGGACAATCGTACCCCACATGAGTCTTAGACAACAAAATTAGATGGAACAATCATCATTTGCAGCAAATAAATACTCCTAATTAACTCGGCACTGTTTCCTGATTGTGTTATCAATTTCAAAAAAGGGTCCACAGAATCAAAACAGACATCTAGAAGTACCGGTGGAATCGTCACTGCATCAATTCCCAAAAAAAATATTCGAGGATTTAATTTGTAACCAGAAAGAAATCAAGTGCACCTTGCTGGTAGAATCATAGGATGTAGTGCTTTAGGGAGGAACGTATGAACGAACCAAGAAAGAATGATGGTGGATTCCGTTGGCTTACCATCTTCAAGGCAAGTATCCCGTCGTACGGTTGGTAGGTGGCGAGCCCCCTGACGGTGAGGTCCCTCTCCTCGTCCGTTCCCGTCATCCCCTCCAGCATCGCCGCCCCCGCGTGCTCCTCCATCCACCTCCCAACCAAATCCAGCGACAACTGCACGGACATCATCGATGAATTTCATTCCAAGGACAACGCATGACAGAAGGAAGGAAGGAAGGAAAGAAGGAAGGGGACTGGAGGATGTGATTCTTACGTGATTCTCAGCGAGGCCGAGGTTGATGATGCCGTCGGGATTGGACACCGGATGGTAGAGGTCGTCAGCGCACCGTCGGATCCCGGCGTAATAGAGCGAGTCCTCATCCCCGGCGCGCACGACCGCCCCGCGGGCGGACAGCGCTGGGAGCGCGGCGCGCGGGGAAAGCAGGCCCCGCGAGTGGGACCTGTGGATCGGGGTCGCGGCGGCGGAACCGGACGCGGCGTCGGGGGATCCGGGGCGCGCGGGGGGCCGGTTGCGCTTGATGTAGAGCTGGAGGAAGTAGAAGAGCGCGCAGGGGATGAGGGAGCCGAGCACGAGGCCGCCCCGGCCCTGCACCACCCCCTGCAGCGGGACCACGATGCGCATCCCGCCGTCCGCGCGCGGGCGCCTGCTGTCGCGCGATGACGCGGAGGACGGACTCTTCGCGGCGGTCCTCCTCTTGGCGGCGGCCGCGGTGGTGTCGTCGTCGTCGTCCCTCATGGGAGGTCGCCGGGCGCGCCGCGCGGCGTCTTGGTCGGGGGCGCGCGCCGGCGCCGCGGCCGCATAGGAGGGTGGGCTGGCGCGGGGGCGGGTGATTCGGGGGGTTTGGGACGGAGAGGGAGAGGCGTGGGGGTCACTCGCGGTCCAAGTGTCCACCTGGTTGGCTCCTTGCTCAGGCTGGGTGGTGCTGGCCGAGGACGGACCCCGGTTTGGCTTGGCTTGGCCTCTCCGCTCCCCGCGAGATGACGAGACGCGAGTCACGCGACGGCGGCGATAAAAAAAACCCGCTGATTTGACTGGGCTAAACAACCAGCGGCGGCTCAGGTTCGGGAATTCCGTCGTCCATTTCTTCGGGTGGATTTTCGATCCGAAGCCTCCTCAGTTTAAATCCATATTTAAGGGACTGTCCATTTCTTCGGGTGGATTCTTCGCCACCGCCCAGCAACACGAGATGAAGACGGCATCAGGAGGTCGGAGAAACCGTAACAAACAAGCCACAAGCCATGTATCAGTGGAGTGCTATGCAAAGAGCTCCATTATAGTCCGTTTGGTTGCTCGTATAAGATGAGACAGGCTTATTATAGACAGACTGATCGTATTTAAAATAGTCTGTTTGATTAGTTGCATATAACGAGACAGGATGAGAAGAGATGATGTTTGGTTGTCTGTATAAGTCTAGCCTGTACGGAATAAAAGTAAAGAAAATTGATATTTAACTTGTGTAACTATACTCTAATAATCTCTATTTTAACTTTATAAATTTTAATCTAATTTAATATATACTAATATATTTTAAAATAAATTAATTATTTATTAATATTATCATTAACGGGCTCTAAAAATCTAGCTTAAAAAAAAGAACTTATCATATTATTTTAAAGTTTAATTTACATTAAAATATTTTAATATTATTAAATATTTACTAATTAATTGTTAATTATATATTACTATTGCCTCCCCGGAGCCTGGCTCACCGGAAACGAAGTTTTCTCTCGTTTCCAACGAGCCAGGCCCGTCACTCGACTTTGCACGAGAGAATCAAGCTCTGGTGACTGCCCAGACAACCAATTAACCGCTCCCTGTATGAGTGCAGCCTGGCCGACGTCTGTGCGGGCAACCAAACGCGCCAATATGGCTACGATCGAGCGATACAGGGGGAGTACATCAGCTATGATCGTTTACCATAGTCCAAACAGGAAGTGCCGGAACAAGTGAGACATCCCACCCGGTGCTCATCGCTAGCACACCAGCCTCCACAGCAGAGCGGCTGCCGGCATCCCGCCCACCCCAAAAAACAAACTGTACTAGAACTAGAACCTGGCTCACACGTTCGGATTGCAATCCTGTCCGTATCTTGTCCTGACCACAAATCCGGTGGCCCAAAGTGCGTTCCGGGGCCTTGTACGTACGTCCTGCACCGGTGGACGCGTCTGAGGACTGCATACTTGGCCGTCTCCGTCTTGCGTGTATGATCGCACCACCTACTTCTTCAGAGCTTCCGTCCGTTGCCGGACGAGCAAGCGGTCACTGTTCATTTTGGTGGCCGCGGCTAGGCCCTCCAAATGAGTTGGGTTAAACGGAGTTTTTGGGTTGGGTCGGTGTTATTTTTACCATCGATACAGCAAAATTTACGTAATTAAAATGCGTATTCGTGTGTTTTTTTATTCAAATGATTGGTCTATGAAAAAGAATCAAAGATTAATCTGGTTCAGATCGCCAAGAGATGTAATACCTACGTTCAGAGGCGAGAAAGAGATCAAATCATATAAACTTAAGAACACGAATACAATGCAGAAGGATCTTGACTCGATCTATAAAAATTCTAGCTCGAGTACGTAGATGTGGTTACAATGAGATTGGTTAACTTCACTTGATTTTCTTTTGTGTGTAATGCCTCATTGTACTTTTTTTTATAAGGGTCGAACCGAGAGCAACAACTTGACGGTTACGGAACTTGATGGCCCTTCGTTAGGTGGAGCTTTAGTCGTCGTCTGAGTTGGTCGCCTGACGTCTGCTGACGCCGATGCAGTTGGTCGGTGGCTTTCGTACGTCCTTTGTTCAGTCGCAGGGGACAAATGACACTTTTTCCATCTTGCTTTACCGTTCGTCTGGCTGTTTTACTAACTTCTGAAATACTTTACCTCTCGGCAAGGTTGCTTTACCTATTGTTGTACGTTGTCAGGTATCTCTGCGGTCGTCAGTGGTTGGTTGTTAAGGCGTTGCTCGACCCTCAAGGGTCGGACAGAGCGTTGCTTTCGACCGTTGGCGGGTTGGATCTTATTATCGTGTAGCTTCAGCTTTCCGTCGGTCGGGCTTGGACGCTCGCGTAGATCCGACTTAAAGGTCAGGATGTTTTTGACGGGATGTGATTCTTCACGGCTGTAGACGGACTGTGGCCCGTAGTTTACAGATGAGTTTTTATATAGAGGCTGGGTCCGTAAGTATCCGAGGTATACTATTCTGACAGATTGGGTTTACAAATAAAATGTTTTGAATGAGTTAAAATGGGCTTAGAAAGTAGACAGGCGAGTTAGATTGGGTTCGAGTAAATACGGGTTGAAACGGTTTTTTGGTTGCTAATATAATTATATTGTTTTTTTCATTCTTTTAGAAGTTTTAAATTTTTAATTGGTTGCTAACATACAGTTTTGCATGTTTTATCCACTGATTAGGTGAAATTAAGTTCAAATTAGCTAGCAAATTAGAATGAGTTGAGTAAAGTCACTAATTAGAAAATATAGTGTAACTATGTGTTAGTTTGAGCCCTAGCCGCGGCCGTCTCCTACAGCCGTGGGACACGGGCGGTCGGGCGTCGTGGACGATGCACGGACAATTGGACGGTCCCGACAGGGCCGGAGCCCCGATCGAGAGAACAGCAATGGCAGTGGCGCATGTGAGCGCTCTTTCAAACTAGGGTGCTCAAAGGTGTTTTTGTGTGCTGGAAGTGGCGTCGCTGTCGCCGGAAAGAGGAGAGGCGGGCGCGGACGGAGGGGTGATCGGAGGGAGGGACCCTTGGCTTTGGCTCCCACAGATAATTGTCACCCAGTCATGGTGATGGAGCACTGCTA
This sequence comes from Zoysia japonica, assembly GCA_001602275.1. Classification (NCBI taxonomy): domain Eukaryota; kingdom Viridiplantae; phylum Streptophyta; class Magnoliopsida; order Poales; family Poaceae; genus Zoysia; species Zoysia japonica. The sequence continues at coordinate 47,917 of BCLF01000141.1, forward strand.
TTTGTCTCCGCTGCTGCTCCGGACATGGGCCTCCAATTATACGTTTCATAACTGGATACGGCCCAGCTTACTCCTTTTTTTTTTTCAATCGAGATGCCCGTCCCTCCCTGTTTACTTTAGGCCGTCATGGTAAGCAGCTCGTTTTGATATTTTGGACAAAGTTTGATGCATCTGATTGAGACACCGTACATATCTCTGCCCCTGTGCAGGATCGTATGATAGCAGTCCACTTGTGCCTGGTGTTTTTTAGGATCCTGGAGTGTTTTTTATTTATTCGGCATGCACAAGTGTTTGCGTTTGCTCTCACAGGCTTAAAGTCAGTGGTGCTTGCTAGCGATAAATACTTTTTTGAGTCTTGTGGCTGCATAATCTTGTGCGCAACTTTCAGGCGGTCGTGTCTCCGTGCGCCGTACTCATGTACTGTACATCGGTGCACGGGCGCCGCGTTCTGCGGCGACGGCTGCAGGCAGGTCCAGATGGACATGGACGCCGCGCTCAAGGCCGTGTCGCGCCGCCCGTCGTCCGGCGACGAGCACGGCGGCCGACCGTCGAGTCGCTGGCCTCGCTCGCCGTTCATGCTCCCTTCGTCTCCGGCTAGCTAGTTAGCTCAGGCGCGGGGTGTACGTTCATACCTCATGCCGAAGGAAAAATGGAAGATGCGCGTAGCGGAGCCTGGGACTCTGGCAACGCCGTAGAGAAGCCCGCGTCTTGGATTGTTTCGTGGTGCACGGGAGCAAGAAGAGGTGAAGCATAGGCACACAAGAAAGCGATGTAACGGACAAACGTCGATCGGGAAAGAAGGTGCAAGATGCACGTTCTTGACTTCGAATCAGATGGGCCCCTTATCACTTCAATCGGTTGGCATATAGGGTTGGGCCAGAGGCGCTTGGCCCAGTTACATAGCCCACTTACTCACGTGGTCCGTCCAATACGAGTATACGACCGGAGCACCAGACCCTCCTTTCTCTCCGTTCCCAAACCGACGCATGTCGGCAGCAACCGCCTCCTCCAGCTCCCGTGCTAGGGCTTCGACGGCCGCTCGCCGCCGCTACGGAGGAGGCGCTGGAGAGGTCCAGGTGTTGTCGATCTGCAGGTGAGCGCAACTACCCGTTCCGTTTTGCTCTCCCGTCCGCGGTGCCTTAATCTCGTTCCGTGCGCTGGAATTTGCAGACTGTTCGAGGACGAGAACGATGCGCGGACGGAGACAGGGAGGTGGCCGCCTTCTCGATCGTGGCCCTTCGCGGGCAGGTTAGCCCCCATCGACGCGGGCGTCGCCTATTTCAACGGAGGTCAGCCAAACTGCCGAATCGCTTTCCGAATAGGGACAATTTTTTGTCCCCAAAATTCGTTTGTTAGGATCGAAATTTCCGTCCGAGCGTGGTGAAGCAAGTGGTCGTCTAGTTTTTAGGGTTTGAATTCGAACCCTAGAAATGTTGATTGGTCTGCTCAATACACATAGGCATCCACGTGACCGTTGTTTATGTTTTGCTAAGCAATACATCAGTTTCATCTTCTTTATCTGTACTGGATGATATCCGTACTCTGTTACTCAAATGTTAGGAAGCCATCTAATATTTTATCCTTTACAGGAAATCACTTCGGCTGGATGGCACGTGTGCGCGTGCCCGAGTGTGTGTGTGTGTGTGGGGGGGGGGGGGGGGGGGGGGG
>BCLF01000141.1:49600-75277 GCA_001602275.1 Zoysia japonica
GGAGAGGTAATCCATTGGGATTGTTTAGCATGCCTACTTGTGTTATGGTGGCAATGGGGATGAGATAGGCCCCTAGCACTGTCCCTTCCAATCAGGTTTGGTATTTTCTTTCATTAACCCGACCTGACATTTTAATTCATTTTGGTTTATCTCAAATATAAGAGTTCAAGATGATTCACTTGCTAGATTAAAACAAGGACAAAACTGTAGACCATTTCTTTGTGCTATTTATCTGATTACTCAACCTTTAATTTCATCTTGGTTGGTATAGCTTCATTCGGATGCTTTATAAATTAAAAATTTGTCTCCAATTGATCCATTCAGGTGCAGTATTAGTCTAGTTTGTTGAATGGAGGCTTGAAAAGCTTTGTTATTGGCTATTGCACTTCTCTTTTTTTCATCAGTTTGATTATGTGACCTGTGCATGAGCAATATGCTAGAATGGAAGGTCCTGATCCCTCATATCATCTCATTTAGATTGCTGGATCTTATTAAGTAGATTTGATTTGCCTCACACCTCACGGAAGGTTATCATGGCAATGAAGTGGAGGCAATCCACTGACTGACAAGGTGGGCTGGCACTCAAATGTCAGTCTTATGGCATCAAATTGCATGAGTAGTCAGGACATCTTACGAGTTTGTTAGAAAGCCAAGTCAGTGGACGTTCTTCGTTAACAGAATGAGCTGAGTATGGCGCAAGTTGTGGAGTTGTGGTGACCGTGCCCATCGTGGCCTGAGTCATGCGTCGTGTGATTAGTTAGCGCTAGAAGTGGTCAGTTCCCTGTAAAACCGGATCAGAGATCCTTGTAACGTCTCAGTTATATAAACAGAACGATCCTACGAGGATCAGGGCGTTCAGGCACTCAATTCCTTTCATTCTCTCATTCTTTACATGGTGTCAGAGCCAATGATCTCCACGATCATGCCGGCCACCCCGCAATCCTTCTCACGTTCTTCCACCACCAGCAATGCCACTTCTGCCAATGGCCAAACAGGTCTGCTGCCGACGCCATCTTTCAGCCATGCGATAAGTGTGAAGCTGACGCAGGAAAATTACCTGCTCTGGAAGACACAAGTTCTTCCATATCTGAGGTCTCGAGGCCTCATTGGGTACGTTGATGGATCTTTTCCACAACCAAGCCAAACCATCGCCGTCACAGCAGGGAACAACGGCGAAAATGACACCGTCTCCAGCCGAAGCATCTTCGTGAACCTGGAGTTCACAGCCTGTTACAATCAAGATCAAGCTGTTCTCAGCTGGATCCTCTCATCTCTTACTGAAGAAGTACTGGGGCTCATGGTTGGAGTCAGTCCTGCGCGAGGCTCGTGGCGTGTTCTGGAAAATCAGTTCGCGTCAAGTTCACGAGCACGAGTGATGCAAATCCACATGCAGCTCGCGACGATCCAGAAGGGAGACCTCACCATTGCAGCCTACTTTCGCAAGCTAAAGGGACTTTCTGATGTTCTTGCTGCCATTGGCAAGCCCCTGACAGATGAAGAACTCATCTCATATATGTTGAGGGGACTCGGCTCCGACTACGATTCGCTGGTAACCAGTATTACCACACGAACAGATGCATACAGCATCAATGATGTGTATGCACATATGCTCAGTTATGAGCAGCGCCAGGAGCACAACAACTCTGTGGGACAGGTACATTTTGTGAACACAGCAAACAGGAATCAAGGCCGTGGAAATGGTGGGAGGAATGCTCGTGGCCGCGGGCGTGGCCGTCAAGCACGCCATGGCAATGGTGGGCAATCAAGCTCTCGTGGCCGCAGTGATGTTTAGTGTCAAGTTTGTGACAAGCCAGGCGATGATGCTCTTCGTTGCTGGTACCGATTCGATCACAACTATCAAGCTAAAGACAGTACAAAGGTTGCCGCCGCCGCTGCTGCTGCAAACACAAGCTACAACATTGATCCAAACTGGTATGTGGATTCTCGTGCCACAAATCATATCACTGCAGATCTTGACCGCCTGACGACCAGGGAGCGCTACACCGGAGCTGATCAAGTTCAGGTCGCCAACGGAACAGGTTTGCCTATTACTCATATTGGAAAATCTTTCATTGCTGGTTTACATAAGCCACTTCACTTGAATCATGTTCTTTGTGCACCCAAAATTAGTAAGCACTTAGTTTCAGTTCGAAAACTTGCCCTTGATAATCATGCCTCAGTTGAATTTTACCCAAATTCCTTCTTTGTCAAGGATCTGGCCACGAAGTCAATTCTACTCAGAGGGAGATGTAGGAATGGGCTTTATTTGCTACCAAATAAAAGACCCAGCCAGGCTCTGCTTGCCAAGATCAGTCGTGACCAATGGCATCGACGACTTGGACACCCAGCTCTTCCTGTAGTTTCTAGAATTTTGCATAATAATCACATTGATGTAGCTCCAGATAAATCTCTTGCTGTTTGTGATGCTTGCCAGCAAGGAAAAGCCCATCAACTTCCTTTTGGATCCTCTCAGCATGTAACAACTGCTCCATTGCAAATAATTCATACTGATGTTTGGGGACCAGCTCTCCCATCAGTCCATAATGCCAAGTATTATGTTTCCTTTGTTGATGATTTTAGCAAGTTTGTCTGGATATATTTCTTGAAATGCAAATCAGAAGTAGAATCTGTATTTCTTCAGTTTCAGAAAAATGCGGAAAAACTTCTTGATTCTAAAATTCGTGTAGTCCAGTCAGATTGGGGAGGAGAATACAATCGACTCCACAATTATTTTCAACGCACAGGGATCATACATCATGTCTCTTGTCCACACACACACCAACAAAATGGCACAGTAGAAAGAAAGCACCGACATATTGTGGAAGGCCTTACACTTTTGGCTCAATCCAGTATGCCTCTGAGGTTCTGGGATGAGGCCTTTCATACAGCTTGTTTTCTGATAAATAGAATGCCTAGCAAAACTTTGGGCCATGAAACACCTATGTCCAGATTGTTTGGTAGAGATACTGATTATTCCCTGTTGCGTGTTTTTGGTTGTGCTTGTTGGCCAAACCTGCGTGCTTACAACACAAAGAAACTGAATTTCAGAACTAAACAATGTGTCTTCCTAGGTTACAGCTCCTCTCACAAAGGATACAAATGCCTTGACAGAGCAACTGGTCGTGTTTATATCTCTCGTGATGTTGTTTTTGATGAAAACTTTTTTCCCTTTGCAAATCAACTCTCACCTGAAGATAATATAGACCCAAAGGACAAGCATCACCCAACCTTGTTGCCATGCCAAGCCAAACCAGTTCAGTATTCAGAACACAACCTTATTCTCCCAGAGCAACAACTCCTTTCAAGTCCAGCTTTGAATGATGTTCCTATGAGTGATAGTCGAACTAACCCTGTTGATGATCTTAATTGTTCTGGTGAAAGTGTCTCTGGTGCAGTACAAAATGACAGCAGGCAATGCAGTGAAGAAAATTCAGAAAGTTCAGTGTTAGAACACTGGATTACAGTGAAGCAGATGTACCACCTGTTCAAGATCCACCACCTGCAGTTACACAGCATCCTATGCGAACAAGGCTGAGAGACAACATAGTTCAGCTGAAGGAATTCACAGATGGGACTCTGCGTTATTCAGAAAAGGCACGGGGATTTACAGGCTCAATAACTGAAAAAAATCCGACAACAGCCTTTTCTGCAGTTTCTGAACTTGTTGAACCTGCCAGTCTTCAGGAGGCCTTGAAGGAGAAGAAATGGAGGGATGCAATTGATCAAGAATACTATGCATTGATCAAGAACGACACCTGGGAGTTAATTCCATACCGGAAAGGATTGAACCTTATTGACAGCCGGTGGGTGTTTAAGACAAAAAAGAAAGCTGATGGATCAGTGGGCAGATACAAAGCCAGGCTGGTAGCTAAAGGGTTCAAGCAGAGATATGGTGCTGACTATCTTGATACTTATTGCCCAGTTGTCAAGCCAACAACAGTGAGAGTGGTTTTATCACTTGCAGTGGGTAAAGGTTGGACACTTCATCAGATTGATGTTCAGAATGCCTTCTTGCATGGGGTACTTGAAGAACATGTCTACATGAGACAGCCACCAGATTGTGAGAATCCTAAGTTCCCTGATCATATTTGCAAACTCAAGAAAGCTCTATATGGATTGAAGCAAGCTCCATGAGCTTGGCACTCTCGGTTGACAGGAAAATTGCAGGAACTTGGCTTTCATTCGTCAAAGGCTGATGCTTCACTGTTTGTATTCAATCATGGGGGAATTACCATGCACATGCTGATATATGTTGATGGCATTATAAAGTCAGCTCAAAGGCATTGGCAATAGCCAAATTGATTCAACAACTCAGAAGTGATTTTGCAGTCAAGGATTTGGGACAGCTGGATTACTTCGTGGGTATAGAGGTTAAGAGGCAAGAAAATGGAGTGTTGCTGTCACAGAGAGGTTATGCCCTTGATCTTCTGAAGAGAGCAAATATGATGAAGTGTAATCCCATTTCTACACCTATGGCTTCAACTGAGAAACTCAGTAAGAGTCAGGGTACAGTCCTGAAGGAGAAAGAGCAGTTTCAGTACCCTAGCATAGTCGGAGGTTTGCAATACCTGACTATTACTCGACCTGATTTGTCTTATGCAGTAAACAAGGTGTGTCAGTTCATTCAAGCACCCATGGATGAACATTGGGTCACTGTTAAGAGGATACTCAGGTTTGTCAAAGGAACACTTGATCGAGGACTTCAGATAAGACATTCAACAACAGTTACAGTTAGTGCATTTTCAGATGCAGACTGGGCTGGATGCCCAGATGACAGGAGATCAACTAGTGGCTTTGCTGTTTTCATTGGACCAAATCTTGTATCCTGGAGCTCAAGAAAACAGAATACAGTTTCTCAATCAAGCACAGAAGCTGAGTATAAGGCTATTGCAAATGTGACTGCAGAGATAATTTGGATTCAGTCGTTACTGAAAGAGCTTGGTGTTGTCCAGTATAGAGCACCATTGCTTTGGTGTGATAATTTGGGAGCAACATATTTGACTGCAAATCCAATATTTCATGCTCGTACAAAACACATTGAAGTAGACTTTCACTTTGTCAGAGTACAAGTAGCAAGGCACTGGAAGTCAGATTCATTTCATCAAAGGATCAGCTAGCAGACATATTCACAAAGCCATTGCCGAAGCTTCCATTTGATGGAATCTGTAGCAATCTCAGTCTAAGATCACCTTAGTTGTGATTGAGGGGGAATGTCTGAAAGCCAAGTCAGTGGACGTTCTTCGTTAACAGAACGAGCTGAGTATGGCGCAAGTTGTGGAGTTGTGGTGACCGTGCCCATCGTGGCCTGAGTCATGCGTCGTGTGATTAGTTAGCGCTAGAAGTGGTCAGTTCCCTGAAAAACCGGATCAGAGATCCTTGTAACGTCTCAGTTATATAAACAGAACGATCCTACGAGGATCAGGGCGTTCAGGCACTCAATTCCTTTCATTCTCTCATTCTTTACAGAGTTTTCGGGGGAGCACAACCAACTCGACAATTTCTCTGCCTCATTGCTAAGAACCATCTCTGCAGATTAGTCTTATCTTAGTTGATGCCTAATTCTGTTACCTTGACAACAATAGTGAACTATGAATTCAAGGATTATGGATGACCTCCTTTGGGTCCTTTTCTTCGAGACCCATTTGAGGTGGGGTATAGATGGCCCTACCAAACTGATTTTGTTTCACTAGATAACTCAGGTTGCTAGTATTAGTTGGTGTGCTGTTTCTGGGAAATGATATCTCATGTTGATAAGAGTAGTACCTGTAAACTTTGTTGTGGCTTGAGTTATATTTTAGTTTCTAGCTATAGTATTTAGCTCGGCTGGAACAATATACCGCTAGTCAAGAAACTTGTTTGCAGTCGAACTACCTCTTCAGCTTGGCGAGCACATCTTTCCGAATACTTTTACTATCTATGAAAGTTGTGTTGACTTCTCAGTTTTCAGGCAGTTTTATGCCAACTTTGACACTACCTATGTAAATCGTTTGTGTTGGTACATAGCATGCCCCTTGTTTTCATGTGCTATAACTGAAATTTTCATGTGCCTCTGCCAGCGTTCTTACTGCTGTTTGTGTTCTTGAGTTCTTTGAAAATGGTGCACATTTTACAATTACTTTATTTTGTTGTATTGTTTTTTGAACATGTATATCACGCAGGATTATAGAAGCCCAGATGTTTATGAGAATGATGTATAAATAATACTTAAACAATGGAGTGTTTCTTTTGTGTGACATTTCTTTTATTGGATGGACTAAGTGGCTGATTTTTTGACAGTGATAGTTGTCATTTTGTCTGACATTTATTTCCATTGGCAGACGATGGTGGACAGATGATAATCTTTTCGTCCAATCTTGGTGGAGAGGGTTCTTCTGCCGACCGTGCTTGGAGATAATTGCTAAACAACCTAATTATCGATCATTATTGCACTTGTACCCGCAAAAGAAATTGTTAATTGGTTGATATCGAATCAACAATATCTCGAGTGCCCTGAATGATTAGAGTAAAATCGATAGCAAGTTACTGATAAGTATAGCTCGATACGATAAGCAAGACGCAGTCACAGTATGGGTCAACCATACGAAACAACGAAGTAATTGAGCGTCTTATCTGAAAAGAAAATAAAACAAATTGAGCGTCGTTCAGTATACTGCCCTCGCAGAGTTCACCAGACGGACCACGTAAAGTTCCAGAGGCCGAACAACGGCCAGATTCGAGACAGGCCGAGTGATGGACAAATAAATGTCCACATGCCGGCCCATTAAAGGTCAATGCAGGATCCGTTGGCCCAATAAATTCCAAAGCAGGCCGAGGGACAGCCCATTAAGAGTGTACAAGACGGCCCAGTAAGAATCAAGGCAGGCCGAGTTATAGCCCATTAAGATTCAAGCAGGCGGAGCGGCAGCCCATTACAGATCGACACAGGCCGACAAATGGCCCATTAAGGATCAACGCAGGCCTAGAGCCGGCCCATTAGTAGCGCAAGAGATGGCCAAATCAAGGTCAACGCAGGCCGAGTACGGCCCATTAAGAGTGTATCTGCTGACCCTATAAGACTCAATATAGGTCCACTAACATCCCATCTATTATTGACGCAGGCCTACTAACGGCCCATTATAAATATTAGCAGGCCGGGCGATGGCCCATTAAGAATCGTACGGGCCGAGTGACGGCCCACTACGGCCCAATAAGGATCACAGCAGGCCGAGTTACGGCCCATCAAGGAATGGTGCAGGCCGAAAAACAGCCCATTAAAAGCCCACAAGATGGCCCAATTAAAGTCTAACACAGACCGAGTGATGGCCCATTAAGAATCTAGGCAGGCCGGGCGATGTTCCAACCGATACAGGCAGATTACCAACCCATTGACGGTCCACGAGACGGCCCAATAAATGTCAATGAAATGCGGCTAAGTGATGACCCATTAACAGTTGTACAATGTCAGACGGCCCAGTATAAAGCCAGCCGAGCATCCGCCCAATACAAACCATGGCATGCCACGCGTCGGGCCAGACAAACCATGGCAGATGTCAACGGCCCATTAAAGGCAAAGAGACCCAATCACCCGATTGTTTAGGCGGGCCTGTAGGGCCTATTAACGATTATCGTAGCTCAACTCCTAGCCTGCTAAGGGTGATTGTTTTGTAATGCGGCCCACTTAAAATTACAGATCAAGCCGCCAAAATTGACGGGCTATTCACAGCAACTGTGACCTCGCTATTTAAAATAACGCATATGACTTTTCTTAAACCATCATGGAGAAGTTCAAAAGCGCTGCATATGTGAATATGTTCGTCGGGGGAAAAAAATTAATTAGCCGTCCGAAAGCTGAAGTTGCTACAAAAGTATTTGTCCCGTTGTCGATCGTTTTCTTTTGAAGCACCGTAGACATTATGCCAGCCTACAACAGAATTTTTGACGTCATTCAGGCTATTAACAACAAGGGAATGGCACAATTTTCAGATGCAAAAATACATGTCAATGCTTACAGACTTACAATTGCAGTGGTCCGAGGCAATCTTTCAGCCACATCCGACGATGCCAGCTCCCTTGCTACCAAAGCTTCTCTGGCTTACTCTGTTTTAAATTTTTTGACTTACTCTGTGGCTTACAACAGTTTTACAATGGAGAGTGTACTGTCGATGACTTTGAAATAATAAAGTAGTTCTGAATAAAGGAGCTCAACATAGTAATTAATTACGTTACAAACATCAAAAGTCAATGAAGTTGCTAGGATTCGGAGTTCTTGATTTTAATTGCTTACCATGTAAAAATGATAACAGGTGTATCGATAATTAACGCAACCTTAAATGCTAGTGCAAATATGAACCTACATACAAGAAAAACATTATCCAGTAATTCTAATATTGATTGCAATACACGTTACTACATTAACCAAACAGACAGACAACACTATATCAGATTTTATGGAAGAATGACATATAAAGTTAAACATGATGCAAATTTCTATGAAACATTAGCATGTGTTCTTGTTGTCACCCCCCCCCCCCCTCCCCTAAGAAAGCTTCATATTTACATGACAGTGTAAAACTTACAAAGCCCTACTAAAAAAAAAAAACTAGTCACAAACAGCACCAAATTCCCAAACAATAGAGCTTAAAAAATCAGCATCAACATGTTATAGCATTTTTAACACTTATAAAAAACTAGAAATCAGAAATCATAAACAATACTCAAACTTAGAATCCAAGTGATTTAGGAGTAGTATTTATCATTATTAACTGCTTTAAAATGGAAATACAATATCTCAATTCAATCACTAATAAACACACAAAAACAGGTACACAATCACGAAAATAAATATTTGCAGTAGTTTTGGGCTCATGTAGGTACTAACCCATCTAACCCTGCAGAAAAAAAAGTAACCAACTAGATTAAAGAAAATGCAAGCAACCTTCAGCAGCTAAATTTAATCCAATAATTCATCAAATTAAGTTTTAATATGAACAGCAGAAAATTTTGCATGGACCAGAAGATAAACTGTGTCTGCACGGTGTTTGACATCACATATTCTACAGATAAGAAGGTTTCAGCAGCGCCTGAACATCGTCTGACACTCTGTCCTCCACATACCAACAATAAAGTATACCACCATTGAGAAAGCTACGAGATAAAATAAGACAAAGACAATCATGAATACACACTCATTCTGAAAAGGTCTCGGCATTTTTGCACAACATGAAAAAAGCACAACATTTGTCCCATGATGTAATAGCACTTTGATAAATATCCATGGTATATGTCTGCTTTGCATTTGTCTGGGTACAGACTAAGAAAATATATCAAACGAATGTATGCATGCCGGTCGTCCTCCCAAGATAAGAATACAAGCATTAGAGAAAAGAGCTTTCAGAGGCAGTGTTTTAGCAGTAAAAAAAAAAGATAAGGAAAAATGGCCAAGGCTATCTGATAACAGGATAAGTGCAGGCTTATGCAATACCTTCAAATAGTATTGCTAACAGAAGAATAAAGAAAACAGTGAACAAATTTATATAGCATATTAATGCAACAATCAATAGGAACAATTATATTACAGATAAAATGCTACTCCTACTTGGATGCTTATTTGATTTTTTTAATTAACGTGATTAGCACAAAAATCCCAGAATTAAATACAAAACTAAATAGAACTAATATTTTAAGTGATTTTAACAGAGATTTTCAATACATTACCAGGGCATAAGCTTACATTTGTAGCCCAATGGGGTAAAAAAAAAAATCCCTCTCTCAGTTTGTAAAGTGTCTTACAGCCACACCCAGTAATGTAAACTACACATGCATGCTGACCCAGTAATACACATGTATGCTGCCTAATGAACTGTAGTTTGCAAAGCGTTTTGTTCCCCTACGAAAACTGTAAATTCATCAAATTCTAGGAAGCCAGTGTGCGCTCTTCGAAATCAAATCTAATGAGATCACCGTTAGATAAACCCTCAAGCAAATAACAAGCACAACTACGTATCTCGCGAAGTCCTAACCGTAAATCCAAATCCCCACCCGATCCTCAACGCAACACACAGCTAATTTCCAACCTAACGAAACAAATTCACCAAAAGCGTCGGTCTAGGTCAATATCGAAACGTCGCCACAAAAAATTCGCTGACCATCCACACCGGAGCGATCAGCGCGGCCCCGGATCAGGATCGATCAGCGTTTCCGACCACAGCTCCCCGTTGACCATCGCCGTCAAACGCCCTGCAAACCCCGGCACGGAATGCGCTTAGTTAGAACGCCGCGGATCGGACACTAAGTCGGCGGCGAAACGCAGCCTGGTTTGGCAGGCGCGTACCTGCAACAGGAAAGGTGACAGGGCTGAAAGCTCGCGGTCTCCCTCCCTCCTTTCTCGGCCGCGGCGCACCGCTCCGCGAGCGGAGCGCTGGAACCCTAGGACGGGAGGCGGTGATGGCGTTCGTTCTGAGATCCGCTGGTTCGCGGCGCAGCGCTTGAAGTTTGGGGATCCGATTGTTTGAGTATGGGTGGAAGTGTGGGCTTATCTAGCGGGCTGTCTCGAGACTCGAGACTTGGGCTCTTGGCCCATGTGATGCCGACGTGTGCGTATGTATACGTGGCCCGTGCACACCATCTTCAACATCGTTGCGTCACTCGGGTCAGAGCGGTACATGGGCCTCTATCTACAAGAGTGAAGTGGGCAAGGAGTAGCTGACAGTTGACGACGCTCTCAAAGCGAAACGGTGACCATCCCAGTAGACTGACCGGATTTTGAAACCTCGAACCAGCAATGGCATGGTCACGCAAACAAAACACGCTTAGGCCTTGTTCGTTTCCTTAGGATCGAAACCAGAGCAGGAATGAATCCAAAGCAGGAATCAGTGAATCCGGGTGATTCACTTAATCCAATGTCTTTCACCTGATCACCGGTAGTTTCATTCCGGCAAATTAATCCTACTGCCACATAGCTGTTCGGCAGCACAAGATTGATTCCAGCTAGGATTCAAATCACCTCAAATAATAAAAATTCACATGCGTCAATCATACAAAAATGCCTACGACATATCAACCAGCATAGAGAACGAAATTTAAACATTCCATAGCTGGCCATAATCTATCCTGTTGGACAGTTACTCAAGCGACCTCCAAAACAATTATACATTCTACTGCAATCACAGCAACACCGAGCACAACAGCAAGCCACCAGCACACTGGCATGTCAGCAGTGACAAGCCTCTGAGGCTTGCACCCCTTGGACAGGAGGTGGTTGATGGAGACGTAGATGAAGATGCCGGTGGCGAGGCCCTTGGAGATGGCGAAAGCGAAGGCGTAGGCAAAGCACCAGAGCAGCGGAGGAGAGTACGCATTCCGTGCAAGCTGAAAGCGAACAACACAATGCAGGGAAGAAGGAAACATCTAGTTTGGCCTTACCGGCGATTTTGATGGCAATGCCTTCAAAGATGAATTGGAAGTAGAGGGCAGCTATGAGCAGAACGCTGTCGCTGAGGGTGCTCGCGTTGCGTAGCATGGACGCGATGGAGAGATCGGAGGACGACCCATTCGCCTGCCACCAGATCAAGTTGATGATCAGAACACTGGCTGAAGGATGGCCTGACTTGGTCAAATAATGGATTCAGAAACTGAGCTGCGACTTACAACTGGTTGCTGCTCCGAGCTGGTAATGCATTTGTGTTCCCCACCTTGCCCGCCTCCAGCCCTTCTGAACATTATTAAAACATAAGCATGGAATGAATACAGATCATGCAGAATACAGATCATCCAGCAAGTAAATCAATGTGGTGCTGATTCAAGCAAACTCATGAATTTCAGAGGACAGAAAGTTTTACCATTAATTTGAACATTGAAAGCTTGAGGTGAGGTGGCTAATCTATGTTGTTCGAATACTCAATGAAATTCTTCATTGTTCACATAACACAACAATTTGGTGCGATTTAAGCATCTCAGGAGACCTGTAATGTAGAGAAAACCTAAACAGTAAGAAATGACTGCGCACACATACCACATATGTTATGCTGACATGAAGATTAAGAAAGCATTGGGAAAGTGAAATAGCAAAATGACATTTCATATTTTATAAAAGTGACAGCCAAGAAATACATCCCACTTGCTGATGCAATGATGCTTCTTGATTCAGCCGCTTTCATTCTCATACAGAAAGTTGGATTCTTTCTCTATCAAACATCAAGGTGAGACCTTTGCTTTACTAACTGAATTTTACAGGCCACTTTGTTTGCATAACTGTGTCGTACTTCCCTTACCGTACTTATTTAAAAACAATCAAGGTACACAGAATTAGAATCTCAAGGTGTGCCAATACTCACAATTAGAATCACTAACAAAATGACAATTCATATTTGGAAAAGCTGGTGATTAAGATCTAACATATGCTTAAAAGTTAATAAAGATGCAATGCTTATATTCTGAAACAGAGAGGAAGCCAAAAATTAGAGTTTGGTTGACAGGAATATGAATGTTGAACATTAATGGTCAAGTCAATTGTACTTCTCACTGAAACGGGCAACCACCAGCTAATCTGTAACTAGCAGCAAACTCACCTTGAATTTTGTTAATCAGGGGGCTAGAGCAACTGAGCAAATAATACCTGTGCCCCGCGAACTCCTCGAACTGCTTGACAAAATCCTCCATCATGGTGTCGTCCTCCAGCAAATGGAAGCCCGCTGTGGCCGTCTAACAACATCGCCGCCGGCGGCAGCAACAAGCATCCATCGCTGAAGCAGCACAAGGCCCAATCAGCTCCTCCTTCCAAAGCTCTCACAGTGCAGACGGTGCGTCCGTGATTGACGAACTGGTGGCTGCCGATGATCAGCGAAACTAGGCGGCTGAGACAACGGCGGGACCGGCGGGTGCGGGTAGGTGCACAGCAAGAGCAGCAGCCCAAGATCACTACCTCAAGAACCAAGAAAGATCGGACAGGAAGAAAGAGGAGACGAGCGTTACCGGCGAGAAGAACATGGGAGGGGGAGGGCCGCGTCGCCGTCGTCGCGTCGCCTCGCCTGGAGCGGTGGAGCCGTCGCTGCATCTCGCGTCGGAGGGTTTGGTTCCGAACGTCACGAGGTGCGGTTTCAATCCGTGCCGCAAAACACACGGAGCGGCCATTCCAGGCCCGATTTTAACCGAACGCGCAATCCAAGTCAGACCGATATTTGTTCCGGGTCAGGCCGATCCACCTGGAACGGGCCGCGTTCCGAGGAAAACGAACAAGGCCTTAACAAGGGTGTCAGGCTTGGGTTAGCTAACCTCGACTCGAGCAAAGAGAACGGAACGGAGCGGAAGAGAGGAGTGGAGGGGACCCGACAAAGACACAGAGAGGAAGCGCGCACGGCTCGCTCGCAGCATCGGATTCCTATGGCTTCCTGCCAGGCGCGATGGAAAAGGGCCGGCGTGTACTCCTTCCTTCTTCTGGCCTTGGCCTCTTTGCGAATCCCACCTTCTCCTGCTCGACTTGCTGCGGGGAAATCACCCAAGTACCAGTACCCGAGTACCGTATCGTCCGCCACTTGTCTCCACCGTGCCGGCAACAGCGCTGTTGCTGTGCTCCTCCCTCCGAGGTCCACCACCACCAGGCAACGCTCCTCTACAAAACGCAGGAACCACAGGGGGTCCAAAGCGAAACTGGTCCCCGGGACAAATCAATCGGAACCGGTTCGCTCACGTACGTCGAACTCCGCGCGGTCAAATCCTCCTCCCTCCCCGTCCCGACCCCGCATTTCAAATTTCTCCGCCTTTCTTTCCCTTCCTTCCCGTCGTGACCTCCTCAACCTCCTCCTCCACCTCGTCGCCGGCTCGGCTGCGACATGGAGAGCGACGACGAGGAGATGCGCGACGCCTCCTCGTCCTCGTCCTCGTCCGTGGGAGACGGCGGATTTGACGCGGCGCCCGGCGCGGCGGCGGAGGACGGGGTGGTGACGCTCGAGGTGACGTGGTTCCAGGTCGACCTGGACTACGAGTTCGACGCGCCCAGGTGGTTCGACCTCGCCCGGGAGGAGGCGCCGGTGGACGCGGCGAAGGAGCAGCACTGGTTCGCGTCCGCGCCGGACTACCCGCCCTCGCGTGCGTATCTTGCCCCTTCCTTCTCGCATCGAAATTTCTTTGTTTCGTTGTCAGCCTCGGAGTGAGACCGGTCCAGTCGATCCGTGGTTTGCGCTTGAAATGTCAAATGTGCTGTTCGAAGTTCGAACCTTCCTACCGCGTTTAGATGTGTATGCATATGCCAGGCGGAATGGCCGCACGCTAGATATTCGCGCTTCTTATTAGTCAGTGACTCAGTGTGCAGAATCCGGGCCGATTTTTGGTGCGAAGAAGAAGTTACTGCCATTTCAGGGCATTCAGCGTTATAGATTCGTGGAAGTTGGGGTTTTTATCAGTACTGTACTATGATAGCCAATCTGGGTTAGTGTCGATAGCACACGTCTTTGCATGCACTTCTCCTATACCGCTTTCAGTGGTTAGTCTGCTATATTGCCAACCACAAATCTTGTTTAATGGATTTTATATTTGCAGCTCCTACTGAAAATCAGTGACTCTCTGGAGTTATGTTTTTTTGTTTCTTCATTGCCCAAACTTGCTAATCCTTCCTCTCTTCTTCTTCTTTTTTTTTTTTTTTGTAGCGTTAATTGCTATGATGCTAGCTGATGATCTTGGACTGCAAAGCTTGAGAACCGCTGCAGATACAGATGCAGTCCATTGTACCGTGACTTCGCTTGAATGTTCTAGTGCTGCTGAACATGGATTCCATCGAGTTGAAGGTATTAGAACACCTCACACACCACCCAACATATTTTGCAACTTGTCTATCCGTACCATGGCTACTGATAAAAACGAGTTCAAATATAAGCCACTCTATGAGAACCAATACACATGTTTCTGCATGTTCATTGATGCTTTTAACAGAATAATTACTTGGGTTTCCTTCTGTAAAATAGGTCAAGGGCCATGCAATGGAGCATCCAAAAATGAACAAAAACCTGGCATCCGAAATGCTGCGCGCTGCACTTCCTCAAGAAGCTCCACGTTGATGAAGCCTACAGCTAGTCAATTAGCAAGGCAAAACAAACAAGTGGAAACGAAACATGTGCTATTGTAAGTAATATTGCTTAACCGAAGTCATCAAATTTATTGTCCTAAACTTGCACTACATATGCTGTTCTGGTCAACTTAATGGAACAATGTGAATTGTTGTCCTCAGCAATGGCTACAGAAGTTTACGCAATTTTGCTAGTTTAAATATTTCTAATTATATAACCATACGTACTTCTGTTTCTTCCCTTAGATTTTCAATATTCCACTTTTTTACTTAAGAAATGTTTGGATCTAAATTTATTTTGTACTCAGGAGTAAAAAGTCAGTGGGTGCGAGAAGTGAGAGAACTACCATGAGCTCAAATGATTGCACTTATCAATCTGCTAAAAGGCAAAGATTAGAAAGTGGGCATGTTAACACGGTATGCTACATTTTCTTTCAGAGACAGGAATTTACCAGATTTTGTGGTGCTGAAAGCAGTGTTTTATTCAGATTAATGTGAAGTTCATTACTCAGCTGATTGTTTTTTAAGTTGAATGCATTATAGGAACCTTAGCTTCATGTCTTGTTTTATCTTTCATTGATTGTTTTTGCTAAGTTGAAGCTGCTCTGCAATGTTTATATTCCCCTTAGCTTCATGTCATCTTGAGATGTTTGTGAATCAAGAGGGTTGAATTCATTGTGATTTTTACTGCACAACTTTTTTCTTCCTTTTTACAGAAGCTGTTTGCTTGTGGTACAGGTTGCTGCCACTCACCAACCTGTGTTTATTCACAAAAATCATGAAAAGGTAAAAACATCTTCATATCATTCCATTAGATTGATTAGGTGCATCTTGAACATCCATAATCCTATTTGTACTGTTATCTAATATCTATATCAATCTGTTAGCAGAACAATTCTGAATATTTCCTTTTAAAAAGAAAAGAGCATATGCTTGCTACTTTTGTAACTAGTCGTTGCTATTGTATTGCACTCCGCCTCAAGATGTCCTACAAGAATATTTCTTTTAGGTGCAAAATATGGCTGTTTTGTGCAAATTTCTTAGTTGTGCCTCAGATTTTCTTGACAACAATGTTTTGTGAGCTACAGAATGTGATGAATCGTAACACTGATCGTCCTACTGGTCTACCCAAATTAAAGATTACAGTTCCTAGAGAGCCTGAGTTGGCAACAAAATTAAGGGCTGAGAGATCAAGGGTTCTAAGAGCAGTGTAAAGTTATCTTCACTTAAATTTGTTTTGTTTCATGAATTTAAGTTACTAGTACTATGTTAGTTTTGACACCTTTGCCTAATTATTGCAGGCCAACTAATACAAAACAGATAAATCAACGTCAAGCACCATCTGCTACTGCAGTGCAAGTGGCACCAACTAAAAAGGTGGGAACAATCAAGTCTATATGGGTTGACTTAGATCTGTATTTGGCTACTGGCACCTTTTATTACCTATTCCCTGAGATGATCAGTGTGCCAGACCCTTTCAAATAACACATCTTTTAGATAAAAGAACAGAGGTTCCAGCCAAATAGCACGTATTTGGACATTCCATTGTTTCATTTGGTTCTCTTTTTTTCAGGCAGTTACATATACTCTGAAAAATCATGGATGCTAATTCAATGTCATCATAGAATTGCACTATCTGGAAAAGGAATGAGCAAACTGACGCCCAGAATATGTGCTTAACTGAGATATGCTTTCAAGTACCATGAACTACAGAAAGCTGTTAATCTGATACGTTTTATGTGATTTTGTTAATGTTATCTCCAAAGAAAGTAATGGTATATAATGGTCCACAGAGAACATGATTTAGGGAAACCCATACATTAATAAATCATTGCCAGTAAATTAGCTCATTTTTCCATGGTTGAAGATGCTCTCTTCGCTCCTATTCTTTTCCCTATTAGTTGACTATGCGCTATATTAGAGGAGGCATATCAGATTTTAGTTAGAGAACTACTGAATTTGTGGTAGGCTTCTAAAGATATTGGATGTTCTCTTTTTTCTATAGTTTTAATGGATTAAAAAAAAAACTTCTTCTAATGCAGGTAGTTATTTCGTTTCGAGCTACTGATCATCAGCATACAAGTAGACAACATGGTGATGTTGGTCCAAATGTACCAGCATGTACATCCAACCGTGTGAGGCATCTTAAAAGGTAAGTCTGTTTTCGGTTGTACAGGCACCTGTGTTGTTACGAAAAGTGTCAATTTTGGCTTTAAGTATTGCCCATTTCTACGCTTTCTTTTGTATGCTAATGGAGTTATGAATGATTTCACCATTTTCTCCTATCAGTGTTGATAAAACAGCAGAAGCTTGTAAAGGTGACCAGTTTAAATTTAAAGCTCGGCCTGTGGATAGAAAGGTATATGACATGTGCATATCTACTGTCTTCTTGTGAATGTATTTTAACTTTACAATCTTAGTTTAAGCTGACCTGATAATATTTGGAATCCGGGATGCAAGGATTGGGATTGGGATTTGATAATATTTGGAAGAATCTAGATCATTCATTCACTTATCTTATTAAATCTCAATCCTTGATTCATTTTCCATTCTCAAACCCATTCATCATATCCCATTTACCAAACGGCACCTAAAGCCCAATACTTAGAATTATCATCATTTCAACAGTCCAAGAAAGGCATTTTACGGTTAGTTTCTTTTACTCTTGCTACATTAAGCTGATAAGAAAGGAATTTATTGTTGAACCATATAGCTGCATGGAGAACAGCTGTAGATAAGCTATGTCATTATATGAAGGTTCCTGCCTTACAGTTTGTTCAAACAGCATATGCAACTAGCTAATATTTTTTATACAGATACTAGCAAGCAAAGGTGATGTTGGTGTATTTAGAGCCGTGAAAATGAATACCACTGTGCCTAAGGTACTCTTCTATACTCTTTTGTCCGTTCTCGTTGGCTGAGACCTGAGAATGTATTAGCCCCTCTATTTCTCACCGTATCTATATTTTTGTGTTGTGAATTCATAGGAGTTCAACTTATCAAAAGGAAGGAAAGGCAATCCTACTGCTCCATTATCTGAACTCTTTAACAAGGTTAGTACTCCTAGATTACTAATATAACAGAAATGGTCAGCCTTATATTGGTTGCAACTGACACTTACATAAACCATTTTTTGGCAGCTTTCCTTGACTACTGGGGCACACTGTGGAATAGGCCGTCAGACCACTGGTCTGCCTAGTTATATCACTACCAAGGTTCTCTCTCTGACTTCCTTTCCTTTCTTGTTTTTAGTTTGAATTCAAAGTGCTCAAAGAACTCGTTTATTGTATTGCAAGGATTGCAAAGAGAACATAATTGGTAACATGCAATGCTAGCTCTGGTAAGCTTCGTAATTCTTGAACTGATGATACAGCTCAATTTTTTTTTTTTTTGGAAATAAAGTGTTACACACTTCCATTTGTCTTCCCTTTTCAGACCAAGTCACTTTCAATAAATACAAAATACAAGAATTTTCTTTTGACAATGACTGTTTGAGGCTCCTAGTGCCTCTCCATCTGCTAAAGGTAATAAAGTTTTAATGTCTTGACAATGTTATAATTAAGCTGCTTTGTTAACAGTGCCTCATATCTCCTTGGAGGCTCATCGTCTGTTTTGGACAGTAGAACTGAGACTATTATGGCACCACCGGTGAGATGCCCGTCCGGCCATCTCCGGCATCGGATAGCGAACCCCGGGAGCCAAACTTTTGTTTGTCATGTCAGCCTGTTTCATAGAGTTGCTGCGGGGCGGCATTGGCTGGGATGATGTTTTGTACAGTTAGAGAAAACATAGTTGGCGAGCTTGCTCACCTGTTGTAATCCGCCATCCTGCATCCTGCCTTGCGTGATCTGCAAAGTGTACATCTTGTTGCCATGGCTTGCAAAGCTGTTCGATTCTTCACCATGCGTCTTCCACGATCTTAGTATCTTCTTCGTTAGTCTCGTTCCATGACCTCCAACCCGGCACGTCGTGTGCCAAATTTCCAGATGCATCTGAGGGAACATTTCTGTGTGTTCCTGTAGATGGTGGCGCTTGCACTAGGAATCTCCTGGTTCGCAGTTGAAGTGAGCAGTGGTGGCCGTTGATCAGGGAGAGGTCAGCATCATGCATAGCCGGCCCTCTGGCTCTGGGGCCTGCAGGCTGCAATCTGCGAGATGCACATCGGTTCGTCCCATCACGTCCGAATCACCAGCATGTCAGCTTCGTCATGCAAGTAATCCTCAGACCTGCGAGCTGCTGATAGGACGGCACATCAGTGATCCCCCCTCCTCTCTCGTCGACCGCCTCGGCCTCACGGGTGCCGCATGTCGGCACTGTTCTGGGCGCCTTGTCGCGAGCCGCATGCGTGACAAGAATCCTGGAGGGGCACCACAGGCTCAAGTGAATGGCTGCGCCAGGACACGTCTCTCTGCCCTGCTTGGAGTTGGGCCTGCTCAGGGAGAGCAGCTGAACTGGTGCCATGGTGTGTGCGTTATCAGCTACAGTAAACATGGCGACGTCTGCTGTTTACAGAAGGCTTCCAAGCTCCAGCTCGAACCAGTGATTGCATGGTTGGGTCACATCGGAGAAGTGAAGGGACATTTGCTCGCGGAGCTGCCATTGACCCGCTCAGATGGCGCATCCGTGAATTGGTCCAGATTGGACTTGCAGTTTCTTAGAGTCGTTATACAAGCTCCTTTTCCATATGTTACTGTACTTTTCATCAAAGTGGATACCTGCAGTGCCAGAACACAGCATTTCCGCAAATGCTGGTCTCAGGAGCGAGGCACTAGACTGGCAGCTACAAGTTCATCTTATCCGAGCAAGAACGACACCAGAACAGCCAAACAGGCATAAATACAGTATAGATCAGCCATACACCCGAAAAGCAAGACCAACCAGTACATAGAACAGAGAGCAGAACAACTCATAAATTCGTCAACAAAAAAAAAGGAGAGGTGGCATTTCATTTACACTGCACAGCTCTGTCCAATGCAGGATGCATGGTTCAATTCAATGCGTTTCCAGGATCAAGAAACTCATGGCTCGTGTTCTGAACTCTGAATTGCAACACATAAATGGCTCGAAGTCAAGGCGATCACGGGACACCTCTGAACTCTGATCCTCCCACTCTACAGGTTACACCAAAACCACGCTTCAATTCCTAGCAACAACAGAATCTTCTTCCGTTTAGTTTTTGTAGATCTCTAACACGTCGACATGACATTAACAATGGACATCATCAACAGCTACTCCGAATCCTAAGCCTATTCCCTGCGCTGTGCTACTATTATGCTTTTTACTCCCTTCTTAATACTTCCAGGTCTACTACTTGAAGAAAAAATTTGAGGGTCTCTAGAGTTGTAGAGATTGATTAATCATGACATCGTGTGCTTGGATATGACCTCGCCGAACTTCACGAACCACTGCTCGTCGGAGGAGCTGTTGTCTCCGATGTCAGACACGTCGTTGGACATTTCAGCTGCTGTTGTCGCGAGGAAGCGCGCGTAGTCGACAGTCTTCGTCGCGGCTGGCTTCGCAGCGGGGGCCGGCAGGAGGGAGAGCAGAACCCGTGCGACCTCGTGCATCGTTGGCCGGTCGGAGGGGTGCCTCTTGGTGCACAACAGGGCAAGCTGGAAGGCCTTTCGGACGAGGCTCATGTCTGTGCACGTCACTGAAACCTCCGAGTCCACAGCCTCCATCACCGTGTTGTCATCAGCTTTGGAGAGTATCTGCAAATGCAAGGAGCAACCTGTCATGCAAACCATTCTAATAAATCTTACTAATCACCGATGTCAAAAGTACATTGGTTTCCGCAGCCATATCTCAGTGTATTTCTCATTTGTGTTCAGTATTGCCTCTACATGTCGTGTCTAAAGGAAGTTGGTAAGAATCTGATTCAGAAATCCAGTGTAAGTGACTTACCAATTGATGCAAGTTTGATTCATTGTCGACAGCCTTCTTACCGGTGAGCAACTCCAGAAGAACAATGCCAAAGCTGTAGACATCTGATTTCTCATTGAGCCTTGAAGTCCGGGCATACTCTGGATCAATGTAGCCAATGGTTCCTAGAACGTAAGTGGAAGCATGGGACTTGGCAGCTGGAACACATTTGGCAATGCCGAAATCCGAGAGATGCGCTTCAAAGTTCTCATCGAGGAGGATGTTAGAGGACTTGACATCCCTGTGGACAATGCGTGGGTTGCAGTCATGGTGGAGATAGGCCAGCCCTTGTGCAGCACCGACCGCGATCTTCAGCCGTGTGTCCCAATCGAGCTTCACCTTTTTTGATGGACCTGAAATGGAAGGAAACACAGACCATAAAGAAAAAAAAATACTTAATGAGACCAACAAGAAGTTCTGTGAATGAGGTGACAAAAATTCAGGATCCTAACCGTGAAGAAGATCCCACAGGGAACCATTTTCCATGTAATCGTAGAAGAGCAGGTTTCCATGTGGAGAAAGTGAAAATCCATGCAGACTGACGAGATTGCGGTGCCGGATACTACCAATTGTCTCCAGTTCTGTCTCAAACTCACGAAGGCTGTGATTATACTGACTATAAAGCCGCTTGACTGCAATGGCCTTGCCACTCTTCAGGACACATTTGTACACAGTACTTGATGCACCATAACCAATGATGTACTTTTCACTCAAATTTTCAGTCAACCTCATAATATCTTCGTATGTATGTATAGCCATGTCCATCTGAAGGCTTACTAGCTTTGGTGGCCCTGGAACATGATCAAGAAGACAAGAAGAGTATGTGTCATCAAATCAGGCCCTTGCACTGGCATAATTTGCAATTGAAGGGGTGAGAAAAACCTTGCACTGGCATGTCAGATCCTATCTCAGGTTGTTCTGGCCGGTTTGTTTTGTATATTGCCAATAGCATAAGGCAGAGCAATATTATGAAGCCTAAGATGATGCAAGCAACCGCCGTCCGAGAAATAACTGGATCATTCATTATGTTAGCATGAGTCAAAGCAAACAGTTCGTGGCTCTCTAAGTATGAGCTTAGGACTTGTATTGTACCTTTAGTTCCATGAGAGTGTCCACAGGCAGAGTCGTTGCAGTACACATGTAGCAATGGATTACCCATAAAGCTGTATTTAAGTGCCGGTTTCTATGAGAGCTAATTGTTCAATGAAAAAGGGATACAAAATTAGCCAGTAGTTAGTACCTATCCATTGGAAATTTTGAGAAGTTCTTTGCGGATGGGACACGTCCAGAAAGGTTGTTGTTTGATAAATTCCTGTAACAATGATAACACATGTTTCAGTGCTGTCAAAGTCATTATCAATGCTAACAGAACAAACTTAGCAGACACAACATACAAGGTATTTAGGCTGAAGCAGTTAGCCAATTGAGCAGGGATCTCTCCAACCAAATTGTTGTTGTTCAGAATCCTGCATAATGAAATGTAGGTCAATAAAATGCTTAGGTGACATGAAGTGTAAGTTCAAAGTGATACTACTCTATTAAGAAAGTAGACTCACAGACTATCAAGGTTCTGCAACTGACCAAGCTCTTCAGGGAGATGACCAGACAAATTGTTGTTTGATATGTCTCTGCTCAAAGAAAAAAAAATCAGTTGAGCTCATGTGGTAATAAGTGTGTGGTAATATTTTTTCCTGAGCGGAATAATAAAATATATCGCAAGGGTGCCTACTCACATTACTTGGACACTTCTCAAGTTTCCAAATTCTGCAGGCAAAGACCCAGTAAGGTGATTTTTACTAAAATTCCTGCATTTACAGTCTAAAAGTTAGAAAATAATGTCTTAAAAGAAGAAGAAATATATAAAAGACTGGTCCTCAACATACAATTCAAGAAGATGCTCAAGATCACCAATGGTAGGAGGAACTGGTCCAGAGAATTCATTGTATGAAAGATCCCTGTGCCAAAAATTGAAAAAAAAAAAGACATCAGAATAAAGGAGTAGCAAACCATTGGATTGAAACAGACAGAAGTAAAAGGTATTCTTACAGAGTATCTAAGTTGACTATGTGACCAAGTTCAGCAGGAATTTGACCTTTGAAATTGTTTGACGAGAGATTCCTGTAATATTTTTAAGCTAGTAAATGTTCAACTCCTATAATGAAATAATAATGTGATGTTGAATAACATTTTTTGTAAAGAAATTGCTGCAAAAGCAACTACTCACAGGAATGTCAAACTCTCCAATTTCTGGAAACCAGCGGGTATAGAGCCATTTAATTTATTGCCATACACATTGCTGGCAACAAAATTAACATGATTAAGCATGTAAAAGCAAATTTGTTTTGAATATTCAGAAAAATAAATCCTTACAAACTCACAATTTGTTTAGTGCAGTACAAGAACTGATGTTAGCAGGAATATGACCCTCAAGATTATTGTTGGCAAGATTTCTGGAGAAAAGCAGAAATAGTTACAAGTCACAGATAAAAATAAACAGTTAGTATCTTGTAAGTTATAGGTTCATACAATTCAAATAATTCTGTGAGCTTGCCAAGCTCAGATGGAATTGTGCCCACTAGTTCATTGTCATTGAGCTGCCTGGATAAAACAGATACCGTACCTCATCAAGAGCAGTACATTGCTCATTAACAGAAACCACAATTATTTAATAAACACAAAAACTAAAACGTTAATAGACACTTACAGGTAGCTAAGTTTACTCATTTCCCCCAATTCCGGCGGTATATGTCCAGTAAGTTTGTTGCCATGTAAATAACTGAAAACAATGGTCTTAAAAATAATTAGTAAAAGGGCCCAAAATATGGTTTGGGAAAGAAGTGTAGTGTTAATAATACTAACAGTTTGCCCGTGTAGGATAGGTTGCCTAGTATTGGAGGAATAGGCCCAACCAGTTCATTCTCACTCAGGTCTCTGATATAATGTTGCACAAAACATTCATTAATGGCAAATAAAGAAACATATGAATATGGATTGAGCTTTGGCATTTTAATCCAACTCACAGGACAGCAAGAGCCTGCATCAGACCAATCACATCTGGGATTTTTCCTGTCAGTCTATTTCCTTGAAGTGACCTGTAAAACAATAGTGCATTGCAGCAGCTCTGTAATTTAAAAGCTTAAAAATATTTAAACTGAAGGAATCAGGAAGGCTACTGAAGGTAACCTCTTTTGTATGGTAGCATTGCAAAGCTGTGTAATTTAAAAGCTTAAAAATAGTTGAATTGAAGGAATCAGTTAAGACGTACAGTGTGGCTACTTGAAGGTAACCTATATTGTAAGGTATTTCTCCCGAGATTTGGTTGTATGAAATGTCCCTGCATAATTCATACAAGCAATTAGCATCATACTGTCCAGTACTTATTAGGACCAAAATGCAACCAGAATTGCCGATGAGTGAACTAACAGAATTTCAAAGCTAGTGCAGTTCCCAATGCCTTCTGGAATGGTTCCAGTGAGATTGTTTCCCCTTACATCACTGCAAATATGAGAGGCAACCAATGTCAATAAGATCAAGCTCCACCATATGCATCAGAATATACAAGGGCGGAAGAACAGAACTTACAAGTACCACAGGCCAGTAAGCTGGCACATGTCAGGTGATAATGTTCCAGTCAGTGAGTTACCCCTCAAGCCTCTGAAGATCACAACAACCGATATATAAATACCATGAAAACAACTTTCTAATAAGTGAAGTGACATGATGCAGAGTTCATACAGGTATTGCAGCACTTCATTCCAGTAGATGAGCCTCGGGATGTCACCAATAAGCTTGTTTTGAGCTAAATCCCTATTCCAACAGAAAAATGGACACTTCATTACCAGAAATACTGAAAGATGTCGCCCAAAAAGATCTCTTGTTAACATTATATCTCAAAATGGCACTTTTTCGAAACAGGTATCCATATCAGATATCACAAAAGGGCAGGTTGAATAAACAGAACACAAATCACCCAAATCGACCAGGAATCACAAATAAGTAAAGAGTTACGGAAGAGACATGTCCTAGGAAGCGTACAAGATCTTAAGATTTGGATTTTGGGACAATGTGGAAGGAATGGGTCCTGTGAGCTGGTTGTTCTTCAAAATCCTGCATGAATAAAAGACAAAAAATATCACAAGACGAGAAATCCAAAAACAACAAAAGAGTAGGTAAGAGCCAATAAATCACAACGAAACAAAATCGCCGGGTACCACAATATGTTTTTTATACTACTTCACACAAGATAACCATGGCACAAAACTAATATAGCGATAGACAACTTACAGCTCCTCGAGCTGCTTGAGCTTGGAGATGGAGAAGGGGATGTCTCCATACAGCAAATTGAATGACAAATCCCTGCAAAGACGACAAGAGCAAACAGAAGCCAATTAAAAAACTCCTAATCTACTGCGAAAAGGTAATATAATAAAAGAAGACTTGGTAGGGAAAGTACGTACAAATATTTTAAGGAGACGCAATCCCCGATCTCATCTGGGATTTGGCCTGTGAGCTTGTTCCCCTTGAGATCCCTGAAGGAGCAAATCATTAGCACACAAATAAACTAATCAGCAAGCAAATCCAGAGGGGGCGGCTCAAACTCAAAGTAGTATTAAAATCCTCGCATCATGGCGTGAGGGTATCATGTGTCGGATTAATGAAAAAAAGTTAGCCAAATGCAGCAAAAACACGCGCTGATTGGGGGGGGGGGGGGGGGGGGGGGG
>BCLF01000141.1:75289-108726 GCA_001602275.1 Zoysia japonica
GGGGGGGTTAGGCTGTACGGACACTCACACGGACTCTAGGCTCTTGAGCTCCCCTATAGCTGGCGAGATCTCCCCTCCGAGGTTTAGATTTGACAGGTTCCTGTTTGTTCGCAGTGAACAATATCATATCAGAAGATTATTCTTTCGTAGCAAAAGCAACCGGATAAGCAAGGAAGCGGCCTCCTTTTTGCAACGAAATGTGCGATAACTGAAACACAGTTCCATAATAAAAGATCACACTTCTGGTACGAGAAAGAAGGTTTCAAGAACAGAACTTCAAAGCAAGAAAAGCGTGCTGCACGAGGTAGAAGGTAGTAGTAGTAAAACCTTCACAGTGACTTGCCCTTGATCAAATGGAATAATCCGACACTGAACACCAAATGCAGCCAGACAGACAGGAAGAAGCAAAAGATGAAGATTTCAAGGACGGCGCAACGCCAAGCAGGAACGACGCCACTGGCCAGAGCTCAAACAACAGAGAGGACGAAGTGGAAGAGGACGCACAGGCCAACCACGGCGAAGGAGGCGCTGTCGCAGGCGACCCCGCGCCAGGCGCAGTGGTCGCGGCCGCCGTCCCAGTCCACCAGCGCGTTGGCCGCGTTCCCTAACCCCGCCTTCACCGCCATCAGCAGCTTCCCATCGCCGTCCCCACCACCTCCTCCCGCTTCCGCCGCCGCGGCCGCAAGGACCAGCATCGCCGCCCACCACGACCACGGCAGCCGCACCGCCACCGTAGCCGCCATTCCCCGAGTCCAGAAAGACCCCCAAACACACCACCTTTCCGTTCTCTTTACCAAGCGCCCCGACCGGCCAAGAAGACACCGCCACGCACCCTGCCACTACCAGGAGGCAAGAGCTGGAGCAGAGCGGCTACTATTACAGGCCGCACCGGCAGCTAGCTAGCACCGCTCCATGTCCATGGGCAGGATGTGACGACGGGCGGGGCAGGATGGAGGAGTAGGAGGGAGGACGGGGCCGGCGTGTGATGCGAACGGTGTGATATGTGGTGGTAGTGGCGATAGCGACGTGACTGTCGTTGCTTTCGGGGGGCACGCAGCCCCGGCACTGCGCCTCGGCGAGGTGGCGGTGGGGTGGTGCGAGGAGAGAGAAGCGAGGGGGCGTTAAGGCTGACGTTTCCGGGCCCACCACGTCAGAATCGGGTCCATGTACTCGTATGTGTCGCGGGGCCCGTGGCCACCATTTTTAAATCTCTCCTACAGAGCCTCTGACTCGTCGCACTGCTCGCATACACTCGATGACAATATGGTCCCGTGAGTAACGGGACCAGGTGACAGCGAGAGAAGGAGCAGACATGCGTTTCATAGCAGCGTATCCCGTGCGCACCTGTCAGAGCGAGCGGGTGAGGGGTTTAAGCCCGGTTTAAGGGATAGTGGCTTAAGCAGCAGCGGCAGCGCGCGGGATCGGATCCGCGGGAACAACCCAGCCCTGTGGCTGCGACAATTTGTACGAACAGATTGTACCCGTCGAGCCGGGCGGCAGGAGTCACGCCGCGGCGGGCGCTGCTCATCTCGGGTGTCCTCGTGGTACTCCGCTCCAGCCACTGACCCGTCGGCGACCATGACCGGCCGTGCACCCGTACCAGCCGCCGCCGCCGCCGCCAATGGCGATCGAAGCTCGTCGGTGAGACGTTGATCGTGGAGGGGGAGGTGGTGCTCGTCCATGGGCTATGCATGGCTGCAATGGCATAGTCTGAATTGCTTTTTTCTAGGATATTTCAAAACAATATGGTTCCCTCCAAAAATTGAGTACTATTCCTTCCAGGCTCGGGACACAAACACGGCGCTCTGATCAGCTCCGTGAGCCGCATCTACTTAGTACTTCTTCTCCCCGCCCTGCGCTTCACGTACCCGAAATTCAGAGTGCACAGAGGCGTGCATGGTGGATCAGCTCCATTGCCTTGCCTTGAAGCCGGTTACGCAGGCAGAGCAGGTTCACAGAACCAACGTAAACCGGTTGGTTTTCGCAGTTTTTGACTTTATCGCTGCGGTTCGATTTTTTTTAATTTTTAAAAAATTTAAAAATTTAAAAAAATTTGAAATACTAAGAACCATTAAAACTGCTCGGCTTACCGTTAAAACCGGTGAGTTTCAAATTTTAAAATCTGAAACCGTAAAAACTGAAAAAACCGGTCGGCTAACCATTGAAACCGTTTAGCTAATTGGTAAAACCGAACGATTTACTGTAGCAATTCGTTCAAATTTTAAATTTTTGATTTGAAAAAGTTTTCGACCTATTTTTACGGTTTTTACGATTTTTGTCGAACCGTCTGATTGATTTTACGATTTCAAACGAAATAATAAACGCTGACCAGAGGCCGCTGCAACAGCCGCTGCAATCGAAGTAACTCCTCCTGCTCTTCTCTTCGCACTGTTTGGCTCACACTACAGTGCTCCATGATGAATGAATCTCGCGTCTCGAGACGGCTGCTGCAATGGCGGGCGGTCGGGTGAGCTCTATCGGTTCTGCATCGTGCACACGCTCATATGTTGGGTCAGGTCATGTCATGCTCCACTCTTTACTCGCAAGAACAGTAATCAGATTACGTATGGTTTGCAGAACGCAGGGGCACCGAATTAAATCCGTCCGTTGATCGATCCAAGGCGTGGATGATTGCTGGATCCAAGACAAGAGAATTGATGGATCGATATTACTCCAACATTGCGAACCAAATACTGCTCCTAGTACTCCTATGTGTGTGACAACACAGGCCAGCGAAATTATGCACAAAGCCAGCCACAAGACAACAGACGAACAGATTACGGCACCACATGCAAACAAACGAATATGAACATTCCAAAAAGGCCCTCTCTTCTCTCTCTCTCTCCCTCTATGGAGTTTGGAGTGGAACAAAGATGAAGAAAGAAGCCTTTGCCTTCAGTTTGGACCAGTGGGCTCGCTCTCTTTCCCCTGCCTGCCTGCCCCGGCCGAAAGCCTACCCGGAACCGTGCAAAGAACTGCCATGCAATAACTGGCGGCATGGTTGCACAGCCTTGCTTACAGGAAGCTATGGAGTACTCCTACTCCACAGTCCACACCCTAGAGCTATGTAAGGCCAAGCAAAGCATTGCAGCGCATTGCTGCCTCCGTCTGGCTCTCTGCCTGCAACACAGCGAGCTACGCGTAGTAGGAGTAGCTAGTACCGGCCGGCCGACGATGACACATGGGGGCAGCGGTTGCGCGCCTTGTTTCGGATGAGTCAAAAGGTGTCTTGCAATTGCCGGACGGAGGGAGCTTGCGAAGGAACGCCCGTGGCCGTCGCGTCGCGTCGCTGCACCCGTTTGTTCTGCGGCTCGGCTCGTGTTCTTGCTTGGTTTCACCTTCGTTTCGGTGATCCGTGATCGGAAACAGTGGCGGAGGTAGGGGACCAGCTGAATCAGTAGCGGAGAAATTTCCACCTTCTCCAGGCTCGATGTCAACTCTTCGGAAGGTTTCGGTTTCAGTTTCAGGCCTCCGAATACACGAACGATAAAAATAGAAAAAATGTAAGAATATAATAGTATTGTACATGTAAAACATAGAAATGCAAAACGCATAAAAAATTCAAAGTTGATGTTTGGACGAGTATAAAAAAAATATAGAAATTTTAAAGGTGAAGATTTGAATTAGTAGTGTATTTCAACTTAGTAGCGGCTGAAAACAAATTGATCAGAAATCACTCAAGTGCTGATCGGTCTCGATGTCTCGTTCTCTGTGCACAAGAAAATTACAGAGGTTTGAGTGGATTGTTTTTTTCCTACGGTTTTTTGTGAAAGCGGAGGGAAAGGAAAACTTCATTTTTCCTATGATCGGTTCCCGTGAAACAGTGAAAACATGTCACTGTTGCACACCGCAGGTTGATTACCAGCCATATCTCGGTTAAAATGAGATGCATACTTAGCAGGAGTAATAAGTTTTAAGCATGTGTAATCAAAAGGGTCTTGGATTTGTTTCCAGTAAATGTTCTGAAACCGGCCCTATAATTCAGAGTGCACGGTGCGCCCAAACAGGGATTGCTGCTGTCCTGGAACTGTTGTAAGCTTTTTCTACGCAAGATCACAGGTCCCATCCATCAGCAACAGCAGCAAGCGGTTCCTCCCCCATGTTTCCGTGCACACAAAACCATGGGAGATCACGGACAGCCTCTGCTAATATTCTGAAAAATCTCGTTGTTCCGCAATCGGCGATGGATAACGCAGGCGCTGCTGCAAGTTCGAGTAGTAGGAGTACAGTGTCTCTCTGGTTCGTATTTTTTACTCGTAATTGCTGTATTGTACTCTACTCGATCCGGTATTTTGTACTCCTACGTGTAGCACCATAAGTGAAGTGGCTAGGCCCATGCATGCGTTGGGGATGGACGGATGTATTGATTGAACCCATCATAGAATCCGTGACGGGCATCTCTACCGTTCTTTACTTCGTCGTCTCTCTCCCTCGCTTCCTAATGACCGAGACATGATGGAAGAAGCACCACTGTATGGCATCCAAAAGGTACAGTAGTTTGTGTGTTGGCAACGTGCCGGTTGTACAGCGACACCCATACACCGAAAGGTTTTGTATTTTCGCAGCATAAAAAACAAAACAAAAATAAGGGTGTGTCGCGACTCATAAGTGGTGTATCTACACACGCTCGACTCTAGATGTAGGAGCAGCTTGCACCCATCCATCTATCTTGAATGGTTTCTCGTGATGATGATTGAAATCTTGAGACTTCTTATTTAAAATATAACCACTTGCATATAGTCGCATGCATGCAAGAGAACAAGCTGCTCTACAAAGAGAATGAATCACACCGCGGACCACACCTGCACACATTCACCCCCCCCCCCCCTCCATCGTGCAAAGAAATATTACAAGGCAACCCTTCACTACATTACCCCGACGCCGCACACGCCAATTTCAGATGCTGATAAAGGGTGAGATTGCAAGAATGGTAGGAGCAGGAGTAGGCTGAAAGGGGGAAGGGCCCATTATAGCCGGTTCTTGATCGGACAAATTATTGCTGGCACGGCCACGCACGCCATGCGATGCGAGGAGCCGCTTGGCAACGCATGCCATGATGATGGCACGGCATGGCTGATGGCGCCACCCCAGAACCGGGGAGGGAGGAGGGCTCTGCCAGGAATGGAGGGGAAAAAGAGGGAAAGGGCAACAGGATTCCACATCGGTGGACAACAGTATCGCACATTGGCCGAACACTGTAGTACAGACTAGGATGATGTTGCTCCTAGTAGCAGAAATGTTCATCACCACAGTGCTCCGTAGATCGAGCATGCTTGCATTTGTTACAGCATGTGGAACGATTTGCTCATTTGTTACAGTATGTGATGTGGTTTGAGCTATAGTGATGCAATAACACAACTCCATGTTCCAAGAGCAGATATCTCTACTCTTATAAAAATACCAAGTGGTGAGTGTCGCATTTCTGTCTTTGACCGTTTTCAGCCATCCGATCTTCATCTAACGTCCCTCCCTCAGCCTCTATCTCAACGTCGACAGGTGGGGCCGCTGCATCTCGCTCGCCCGCCGCACCCACGGAACCCTAGCGCGCTGCACCATCCCGATTCCCCAACTTGCCCCCCGCCTCCGCCTTCCCCCTGTCGCCGATTGCCCCCGCCTCATTCCACCATCGCTGTCGCTGCCTCCTCCCAGCCACCGCCGTCGCCTCGTCCTCGACCGCATCGCCGCCCCATCGCTCCCCGCTGCTGCCGCCTCCTTTCCTCGTGCCCTGGTGTGGTCTGCCACCTTCCCCACCGCTGGTGCCTTCCCAACCGCGTCGCCACCGCCGCCGCGTACCTCCTCCCCTTCCGCTGCGACAGACGAGGGCATGGACTCGTGGACTACCTCATTCCTCTCCCCCTTCCCCGCGCGCAGACGGCGTGAGCTGATGGCGGAACCTGCGGCCTATGGAGCGCAGATGGGCACCATCGGTGACGGTCAGAAGGTCAGAGGTGAGGATTTGAGTGACAGTAGCTGCGCGGTGAGCATTTGAGATGGTGCAGCGTCGCGCTCCTTCAACCCCTCCCTACGACATCCCCACCGGACTGCTCCTGTAGGCTCCCCACGGTATTTGCTTCTATTTTCTTTCCATCCATTGCTGAAAATTAACCTGCTCCTTCTTAAGACACACAGACGCAAGATTCTGTTGGCTCCTACACTTCTAATCATTTGCAATCCATCTACCGGACATTGCTCATGGGGTCTGCTAGGGAGCTGCAGCCGCCTCGCTGTGAGACTACAACTTGGCTATGAATTCGCCTTGAATGTCTTCTAATGTTCTCCATCTTAATGTTCTATAATATAATTATGTTCATTGATCTGAATGTTTGAGTCCTGTAGGGAATGACTGATGGTCAAGCCTTTTGCATCATCAAGCAATGCTGAGATTTTGCTCTAGACTAAACCGATCAACGTTGATTTGGATGACAATTTGTGGAGTCCCTCAATTTCTCAAATGACTTGACAGCATGCAAAACTTTATGATTTATTGTTGTCTTTCTTAGAAAACCCATGGTTTTTAATGCTGCAGGTTGCTAAAGAGATTCAATTAGAGACTAAATATAGATATTCAATAGATCTTTGTGTTTATTCTTCATTTTGGTGGATGACTCTAGAAGCTGCAGCAACTCCATTTCACATCTAAAAAATGGATAGATGCTTTACGGTTCATAACTAAGAGCCCAGCAGAAATGACTGAATTGATACCCAAGATACATGTTAGCTTGCAGTTTTTTTTATTACTCATCTTAGTGTTCTTGCCTATCCTTGTAGTTCATTTTATCAATGTGTTCTGTTTCATGCATCAAGTGATGATAAGATCTTCGCCACTTAACAAGCACACCCTTGTGAAGTATCTTCAGACTTCACTTGATGAGGTTGTCATGGTGACTGGTGATGGGACAAATGATGCATCTGCCCTACATGAAGCTGATATTGGGGTTGCAATGGGCATCGCCGAAACTGAGGTAATATTTGCGCTTAAATACACCTGAAATATCACTGGTATAAAATATATCTTAGAACGTGATTGCTAGCTATATTTGTCACTGTAATGTAATTTTGCTCTTTTCTGTACCATTGCAATATTTATCAGACCATAAATCCACAAGTAGCAAAATATATATGTGATCTCTGAAGTTACTCTTATATTTACTCTATCTCAATATTCTGAAGGTCGCAAAGGAGAGTGCCGATGTCATTATTATTGACGACAACTTTTTCACCATTGTCATTGTCGCAAAATGGGGTTTGTCTATGTACATCAGCATTCAGATATTTATAAAGTTTTAGCTGACAGTCATGGTTGCTCTCGTTGTAAACTTCTCCTCAGCTTGCTTGACAGTCATGGTTGGTCTGTGTACATCAGCATTCAGATATTTTATTATTTGTGACATTAGCTGCCCTGTAGATAGGAATTTCCAATTATGGATTATCATTTTCTAACTGCCCAGTATATCTGTAGATTTATTCTCGAATAAAATTCTAACATAAACCTATCCCCCTCCCCCCTCTAAAAAAGGTTTTATAAAGGACATGTTCATAAACCTTAAGACTTGTAGGAGTGGTTAGAACATCTTAACATTGAAATTTCTTATTTTCTTTTCATTGTATTGAACTCTCACTGTTCTTATGCAATTGCTCTAGGTTAACATGATCATGGATACATTTGGAGCACTGGCATTGGCCACGGAACCTCCAAACAATGAAATAATGAAGAAAAACTCCTGTTGGAAGGAAAGGAAACTTCATTAGTAATATTATGTGGAGGAACATCTTAGGACATGCCTTCTATCATTTTATTGTAATTTGGTACCTACAGACCGAAGGAAAGAGGATGTTAAGAGATGATTTTTGGATTAATTCAAACCTCCTGGCTTGAGTCCATGCGAGAGAATTCTGAATTCTTCTCATCTGTTCCTCATGCTCTTCAATAAAATAATAATTATTGAATTTCTCATCTGTTTCTGCATTTGTGTTGTTTAATCTTTCTCTAACAACATTTGTTCACATACTGTTGTAGCTGGTGAGTATATTACCGTCCTACATCTGTTTTATACATCCTCTCAGTTGGATGCAATGGGTTAGTGTAGCAAGTCATCTATCAGCAACTATCTCACATATTACACTTTTTTTCATTTCTTTATGATGATGAACATACTTCGATACTAACAGGCAATCCTATTTGAAGCCCTCTACATGAAAAGCTTCTTTAGAAGTAAACCACATAGGCCAGCGGCTTCAAGTCCAACAGATGGTTTGAGCCCTAATTCCGCTAACACTTGACCATGTAATAGAGGAACAAAGCTACTTTTCCCTTTGATGTACCGAAATGAAGTCTTGGTGCCCACGATTGTTGGCGCCGTGACAAGATAACATAGATTCCGGAGCTTAGGCAGCTCCTTACCTGGAGGACACGAGAAGACTGAAGGCTTTAGAGTTAGTTTAGGTGTCAAATGTACAATTGTTTTGGCAGTCTAGTCAAGTCTATGTAAGCGAGTTGTCTAAACATGTAAGATGTTGACCTGTTAACTGTTATTTATTCCTAACTGCTATCCACTACTGTAGAGAACTTCGTTCGAATTATAGGTATGCTGGGTGGTTGCTATATGTTGAATTTGATATTCTGTGATCTTGAGAATGTCAAGGTATAGTTTGTTCTGTTCTGGCAAATCGTCGTGTCATCTTTCGTGAAGACCTCGTGACATGCCTTAGTTGATCATCAAAGTGCCGAAAAAACTTCTACTGTCTATTCTAATTGGGATGACATCATTAGGATCATTGGGTCAACATCTTCAGCATTAAGATTATTGTTGGATAAATGTCTGCAGCATTAAGAACTTTATATGAAAACAGAGAGATAACTTGCCACACGAGGACACGTGCCCACGTATGAGGCATCAAGATTACATATCATTTTAGGACGTTCGAATATATCATAATTGAATTATATGAACTTGATAATACTATAAAAAATATACATATAAAGAAAAATCTCGAATCGCAAGGATTGTGTCGTTTTATTTTACCTGTAGCATACCACGGGCACATGGACCAGTACTGCATTAAAGTTCAGAAGCAAAATTTTGAGCTCACCCAGATACACTGACTCTAGACAGAAGAGGAGAAGAAGAGCAGTGATGGATGGTACTCGTAGTGCTAGCCTGCTAGGGCAGCAGTAGGGGGCCCTCACTCGGTTGCAGATGGCCCCAAAGAGGGGCCAAGGCTAGAATGTCTTTTGGTTTTCACTTCATCATTTCAATGGAGGAACTGAGGAAACAAGGAGATCACGGATACGGTGGAAACGAAAAGCGTGACGGGACGTGAGCACCCCCGTCGGCCATCAGTGCCTCCAAATCTGAGGCATTTCCTTGGACTTTTGATGGCGCCTCTCCTCGTCCTCGATCCATCATGGAACAACAGGGCTCCTTCCTTCCTCCATGTGATGACAGCAGCTTTGTCTGTGCGAGCTGCTACGAGTAGGAGAGGAGTATGTTAGTGGTGGCGGCAGCAGAGGAGGGTAGTACTTAGTACATAGCTGTCGTTGGATGTGAGGTTTTTGGGTACGGAAAGCGGCGTCCCTGCTCGCCCTGCGCCGCGGTCGCCGTCGTCTCGTACCGTCGTACGGGCCGGCCGGCTGGCCGGCGCCATGAATTGTGCTGTTCTAACTGCTTGCTGACCCGTGGTTTTTTCGTCTTGTAACACTTTGACAGTTGCATAACAACTTCCCTCAACCAGAACAAACTTCTGTTTGACACAACAACTTCCCTGTTGCAAAACCCAGACTTGACCAGATCAATCTCCTGACGCTGTTTGACAGAGAACAATCTATGGCTGCTAAATCCGGTGAGCAAGCATGGGCGTCTCTGCTCTGATTGCCGCTGATCCTGCATCTACTTAGGAGTAGTAGTAGTAAGTAGTACAGTAAGCTGCTGATGATCAGTGCAGGAAGAAGATTCCGCGCCAAACCACCAGGGCAGTCTCGTACGGATAGTGGGCTCTGTGCACTACCACATGCACAATACAGCGAGATTGGCTTGTTCCACCATGCTTCCATGCTTATGACAATAACGCAAACAATAATGCATGCGGGCTCACCTAAACACGTCCTACGTATTGGAATTTTTGAAACCTTGCACTAGCACAGTGTTATCGCTGCTACGCACCGCCCTCCTAACTAACAGTCACTGTTCACGGATTGATCAGTCTTGGCACTTGGCAGTCTTCGTCACCGACAGATCACAGGCCCCTCTGCCGACTGTACGGGCGGTTGGGTTGTTTGCCAGGATTTTTCACCGCGGGTGCCCGGGGCGTCGGCTGGTGCATGGCGCGGGCCATGGTCCGATAGATCGAGATCCATTTCTGGGAACCGGCACATGCGACGGACGCGCGTGCTTCCTTTGGTAATATTAAGCGTACATGGACCAGCTGAACGCGACGCTTGGTTTGGGTTCTATCGCGCGAGCGAGATGAATGGTTGCCTTGGGCCTCTGTAGCCTCAACCACAGTCCGCTTGCAGCTGAGCCGTTCTCAGCTTGCACCTGCAGTTTGGATTACATAGAACACGATGCGGATTTTGTTGCAAGAACAGGTCTTGCAGAGAACTTGGTCTAGCTGAAGCTTGACAGCAAACAAAGGAGGTATCTAAAGTGGAAAATATTTGTGATAGCTGACCAAAGGACACAACGATTAAGTTATGGACCTTGTTTTTCTTCTTTTTTTTTAACACCATGCCAAGGGCCTTAAACTCGACTGAAGAACCTCACCAACTGTATATTTGTATAGGAGGTTTCCTCGCGCATAATGTACATGTGATACATACTATTGCCAGTAATGAGCCTTCTGCCTGTACCCAACGTGTGCACATGAATCTGCGTGTCCTACTTTGTAAGCCATTATGCCGGGATAGAATCATAGAACCTGGTCTCAACTCGAACCAAACTCCTCATTCCATTTCTCCAGCTCGTCCCATTTGCTCTTCTGCAAGCTTGGTCTAATAACAGTCATTGCGCTCTTGAAATCTTCATACCTCAAAGGTCGCAACTGAAAAAAGGGAGAAAACAATGGGCGGTAAATTATTAAATGTGTGTACCAAGGGTACCAAGAATTCTGAGGTAGGAGTAAGGGCACAAATCATCATCAAAGTTTCCATCTAAATGCATTTTGCAAAATGACTACTTCTACACCAAACTTCAGGATATTTTAAAGCATAAATAATACCTGATTTGCTTTAATAGTAAGAATATTCTGAGGACCAAGCTCTCTTATTGGCATCATTGCAGCTTCCTCACATAAGGCCCTTAGGTCACTTCCAGAATATCCTAGGTACACATTTATATCAGCACGTAAGGACAACATAGACTAACGTTTCAAAATAACCAAGTACAAAAAAATCACTTTACCTTCCGTCTCTACAGCAAGTCTTTCAAAATCATTACCTGCAAGGAGTCAGTAATGTGTTAGAATCTTGTTGCAAATTGTACTATTGTTCACTTGTGTTATGACAACTACTGCAAAAGCCAGACTTCAAAGTTCTAGCAAACTTGTCTGTCTGCAACACCACCTTCCAATCACTATATCATATACAGCTTAATATTATGTGGGACTCAGGATGAAAAGAACACTGGAAACATTGAAAATTCACTTATGAACGACTTCATGAATACATTTTGTAACAATACTTGACATATAAATGGTTAAGCGATGTATGAGAGAAATAAGATAAGAATATTTGCAACAAAGAGTACCTAGCAGGAAAAACATCAAACCTTTACTTACTCGATAATTTGAATGCTTGCCCTTTGAGCTGATTTTTTAGAAGCAACCTTCGTACATTGCGGTCAGGAAGAGGCACATATATTCTTTTTACCTTTTATAAAATTCAAAATAAGGCATCATATATATAGCAAATTAGGCACTATTCTTGAAAACATTATTATGAAAATTGGCAAATTTAAAAAATCACAACACTGGCTAATACAGAACAGAATAAGAATGTTATGCTGCAGGCGAATTATGTGGCACATTTAATAGATACTCAGGCCTCAAGGAGATTTCTTGTGCAGATGTATAGTATCACTTATTAACAGTAAAAATAGACTTCTTTTATAGTAGCCTTACTTTCCTTTTTCAAAGATAAATTTGGCAAACACATTAAGCTGCTTTGTAGCTATTGAAAACCCATTGTATTTGTAGTTAAGTCTTAGCCCTAGATGGATCCGCTCTTATTGCCATAATACACTATTGAAAAATGCCTTAGGGAACCGCTACCAGCTTCCTTATGGCAGACTCTGAAAACTAAGAAAATAGTAACCCACAGTACATATTTTGGGACTTAGCAACCAAAGGTCTCACCAGTCTTCGAAGAACAGCATCATCCAATTCTTGTGGTTTATTTGTAGCCCCTAGAAAAAGAATCTTCCATTAAAAAAAGGAAAATAGTAATAAAAAGAATATAACATTCTGAAAAAAGGCTAGAGTGTGGATCTAAATTGAAACCCAAATGTGTTTTATATATTCAGGGAGAAAGAAAAAATATAATGGATCTAAATACTGGATAGTGAGTCCTAAACAGCAACTGTGAAGAGAGTGACAGTGCTATCTGGTTGCAACTTACAATGCCACTTATGACATATGTATCACAAATATTTTTACTAGATCAGAGCATAAGGCACAAGATAATCACAATTAATCAACTAATGAAAGAAAATGATTCTAACCTATAACAATTACTAGATCATCTGGATTTGAAGATACCCCATCAAATTGAATAAGGAACTCTGATTTCAGTCGCCTGCTAGCATCATTCTCATTAGCCAATCTTGTAGACATGACGCTATCAATCTGTATGTTATAAGTCAGACGTCATAAAGAAAATGAAGTCTGAGATTCCACTCTTACAAGAAAACAGTTAAAATAAGAAGAATTTACTTGAGAAGCTAACTACAAATGATGAAATATCAGAAGGGTTGTAACAAGGACCTCATCCATAAAAATAACAGATGGTTGCCTGTCAATAGCAACCATGAAAAGTGTCCGTACAAGCTTTTCGGCCTCCCCTACCTGTGTTGCCAATAAAAACGGAGTTACTTTAGACTATGCAAAATATAATACCAGATCACAAATGTTGTTGTGATAATCACATACCCACTTTGATGTCAATGAAGAAGCCGAAACATTAAAAAATGTTGCTTCTGATTCTGATGCAACAGCTTTGGCAAGCATCGTTTTTCCATTCCCAGGTGGTCCAAAGAGAAGCAACCCTTAATAAATGTGGTACAAAGCTAATATAAGATCTACTTACGATTATAACAGTAACAGGTGCAGAAAAGCAAACTTTCAGAAAGGAGAAGCTCACCTCTAGCAGGTCTCCGTAATCCGGTGAATAAATCCCTTCGTTTAGTAGGTAAAATTACC
Source organism: Zoysia japonica (assembly GCA_001602275.1). NCBI lineage: Eukaryota > Viridiplantae > Streptophyta > Magnoliopsida > Poales > Poaceae > Zoysia > Zoysia japonica. The sequence continues at coordinate 88,700 of BCLF01000141.1, forward strand.
ATTTCCATAAGTGCTTGCTTTGCCTTGTCAAGACCAGCTACAATTCAAAAGGATAACCAAGGACATTGTTAGAACATTACACTGGAGCGTATGTCAGACAAATTGCTAGCTGCATACCAACATCATCCCATCTAACAGCAGGGCTTCTATCCACAATAGTTGTATTTATCATTTCGACAAGCTTGTCATCATAGTTTCCACCACCTCTTTGAGCAGGCTTGGAACCTCCAACTAAATTCTTCTGAGATGCAGATGCTTGTCCACCTCTGTTAAAGATTGGACCATTCTGAATAGTAGACTTTTGAATGCCAGTTGCCGCTGGTCTTGAGTTCCTATTGATAGGATTGCTTGCAGCAATCTATAATAATGGCACTCTTTAATAATTGAAAATAAAAAGAATACTTGGTAACCAAATGAAGCATTGTATCAAATCAACATATCAGTAACATAGTGTTAGTCAGGAAGGGTTAAAATGAAAGCATAATTGTTCTGCATATACAACCACGAGTATAGAAACAATACCTTCTTTGGTGCTACTCCAGCAGTAGATCCTGAAAAACAACAAATAAGATCGCACAAATTAATTTGCAAGGAATTAAAGTGAATAAGCAAAGCAGGAAAGAAACAATGCACTGGCAGAAAAGAAAGGCTCTAAACTCATGACATCCTTGTATTATTGTGCCCCACAAGGCCCATGGCAAATAAGAGCAGCGCAAAAATATCCCATAGATGGTTCACTAATCAGGCAATAGTCTTTTGTGTGTGTGAATGGAATAGTTTGTAACTTCAGACCACACTACTAACACTGATCCTATACTCACACAGATAGCAAAATGAAAAATGGCTGTAGTCCTACAGCTTGAGAATGGCAGCAATAATCCTAGTCGCGAGGTACACAGACAGCCGATCACATTTCAGTGACACATCACAACGCAACAACAATGACGAGAATACAGTAGATACCCTGACCACCTCTCTGGCCAAGCACTCTGAGCCGCTCCTCAACCTGTGTCTGCCACTTGGCGATCTTCTCCTGGTACACCCTGACTTGCCCCCTCTCACTGCAAGCAACAAGCACAGCCACCCATAGATCGATCAGCAGCCCTAGGAGCGACCTGCAAATCAAAGGGCAATCAGACCGCACCTGGACGAGACGGCATCGGGGACGCGGGCGGCTTTGGCCTCGAGCATGACGCGGAGCGCGTTGCGGTAGTGCGCGGCGGCATCGTCGGGCAGGCCCCACTCCTCGGCGCGCACGGCCTTGTCGATCTCCTCCTTGGCGAGCTCGAAGTAGCCCTTGAGCTTCACCGCCACGCGCTCCCCCACCACCGCCGCCGGCGACGGCGCCGCCGCGTCCATGGGCGCCCCCGCCCCGCCTCCGGACGAGAAGACCAACGAGGAGAAGGTGTCGGCAAGCGTGCGGAGGAAGCTCATGCGCGGATCATGCGGCGGAGGGGGTTGATGAAGGCTGCGAGCATTGGGAATCGACGCGGGGAATTTTTCGGGGGATTTCGGTCAGTTTTTCCAAGCGGTTTGATCGAGCTGGAAAGGATTGCGTGGGCGATGGGGTTGTTGCTGGGAAAGTCGAGCTCCCGCGGCACGCGAAGTGGATGGTTATGTGCTTATGGCTCCGCTGGGTGTATTGGGCCAGTCTGAATTTGTTGAGAAAATAATAATGGGCTTCTCGGGTCAGCTGGATTGGGTCCGCCGCCCGCGCCCCGTCCGCTCTGCGAGAGGGGAGAAACGAGGGGGAAAGTACTGAACTTCTCATGGGCCATTGTTGCGCGAAAGAAAATGCATAGAGGCCTTTGTGGTTATACGTCAAGCTCATGACTGTTAAGATAAAGTGGGCTTTAGTCCAGAAACGTTATCCGGCCCGGCCCATGGTAGCCGCTTCGCGTGCGCGAACCGCGAAGGTTCTCGTGGTGGGTCGCGTCAAAATGGCGTCGGCGGCGATAGCTCGTGCGCAGCATCTCCTTGGCTTCGGCCGTCGTACGCCGCTGCCACGTCTCCCTTTCCCGACCCTTCGTTCCTTGAACCGCCGCCGCGGCGTTCGCATGGCATCTTCCGGTGAATCGGCGCTGCCCAGCACCACCATCGAGGTGCCCGGCGCCGCGGGCCCCATCCTCGTTGAGGCTGCGCCGGGCCTCCCCGAGGCGGACCTCAGGTTCAGCATCTGGCTCCTTGCGTTCCGCCTCCCGGTTAGTGAACAGAAAGCTTTCTGATTAGAGTCTGTCTGGGACGCGAAGCGCAGGAACGCGGTGGATTCCCCGCTGTTCAAGCAATGGTTGAGGAATCTGCAGACAGAGAAGGGTGTCCTCACCTACAGGAGGCTGAACCTCACGCGAATCCTCATCCAGGTGTGCTGCTTTTGTGGTGTATGATGCATTTTTCAGTCGAAATGGCTCGGATTGTACTAGAATTTCGGAGTGCCAAGCAATTTGGTATTTTGTTCAGTGGACAGGGTCATTTATCGTGGTGCGCATCTGAATTTGCTGTCCTGCGTTCTGTGCAGGGGGTTGACATGTTTGGGAAACGCGTGGGTTTTCTCAAATTCAAAGCTGACGTTGTGGATGAGGAAACCAAAACCAAGGTAATTAATCTTACAGTTTGCTGGAGGCAATCTAGATTTCTTTTTGGAACTTACTGATTATACTAGTAGAAGACCTTGTAACTAGAAGATGTTTCTATTTGTGAAACATACTCCCTCCGTTCTTTAATTGATGTCGCCGTTGACTTTTAAATTCAATTTTGACCATTCGTTTTATTCAAAAAATTTGCTCGAATGTGTAAAATTAATTAAATTATTTTAAAAGATATGAAATTTATCAAAAAAATTTGAATAAGACGAATGGTCAAATTTGAATTTAAAAGTCAACGGCGACATCAATTAAAGAACGGAGAGAGTATGCATTTTATGGTAGGTCATTTCCATTGTATATCTAATATTGAAAAGGCAGTGAGTGACGAGCAAATAGACGGGTGCTTTGGAGATATGATTGGCTAGAGGGAGCTGGGATAGACTGAGGTGCGTATTAGGGTTGCATGTAGGAGAGGAGATGCATATGTGTGTCTTGCCAGTGTTTGCTGATGCTGAATTTATAAACTGAACAGCCAACTGAGTAATTTATAGTCTTCGTGTTTGAGCCTTGATTTTAGCTCTCAAGTACTACATGCTACATGCTTGTTTGAACTTTTAAGCGAATGATTCAATTTTGTGCTTCTTTTTTATCTTTATTGCCAGATCTTTCCTATATTCACTGATGAGTACTTTTTGCATTTTCAATGCTAGTTTAACTGAAGTGGGGAAGTGTGGCTCTAGCATGTAGGGTTTCGTTCGCACAACTTTTAACAATATATTTAGGTTCCAGGAATTGTCTTTGCAAGAGGGCCTGCTGTTGCTGTGTTGATTCTTTTGGAGTCTAAGGGGCAAATATATGCTGTTCTTACTGAACAGGTATATTACCATTATTAGAATTCTTAATAAAGCGTATGGTTAATATTTTGATAGCAAAGTTCTCTAATTTCTTTTTTTCAAAATCGTAGGTCAGAGTTCCTGTGGGTAAATTTTTACTGGAATTGCCAGCTGGGATGCTAGACGATGAGAAAGGTGATTTTGTTGGTACGGCAGTACGTGAGGTGAGTCTTCCCTTAAATAGTGAGCAGTATGTGATTTAGCATTCTATAATAAATAGTCAGCAGTGCTGGTCCTGCCTGGCAAGATTTTGTTTCTCATGTCAGAAGCCATCGCTGCAGGCTTTCTTTCACATTTTTTAACCATAACAATATGTCTGTTTCACATTTTTTAAATTGTAGAAATATGTTCTTTTCACATGTCAAGAACCATAGCATATTTTTACGAATGGAAGAAACCACATAACATAGTGAAGTTGCTATTAACAATTTCACATGAACTTTCAAAAGGTTGACTACTGTACCCATTTGCTGTTGTGAAGATCTTTATTTGTGCGACAGGTTGAAGAAGAAACTGGTATAAAGTTGAACTTAGAAGACATGGTTGATCTTACTGCACTGCTAGACCCTTCTACGGGACAGAGAATGTTTCCGTCACCGGTAACTGGTCGTTGCTTCCTTTAGTTGCATAGATCTAGGATTGTAGATAACTTATATGTTCCTGAAAAAGAATAACTTAACTGGTATAAAGCAACTGAGTGTATCACCAGGCAACAAGTTAGGCGGCACCTCGGCATGCGCCCCCTAACCATATGTCTGACAATGTTCGGACCAAAAACTTTGGGACGTGGTAACAAACCTGAAAATGTTGTAGAGAGATCTGAAACATTGGTTACTATCAGCACTAGATTGCAAATCAAATGCTAGGTTGGCTTGGAAATAGAAACACAGAGCACGTCTATAGTTTTGTAGGAGTACTATTGTGCAGCATGCTAATTCTGACCAACGCTTCTTCTGTAACTAGGGTGGCTGTGATGAAGAGATCGGTCTGTTCCTATACAGGGGCAGTGCTGATGAAGAGACGATTCGAGCACTCCAAGGCAAGGAAACCGGGCTGCGTGACCACGGCGAGCTGATCAAGCTGCGTGTGGTGCCGTACAATGAGCTCTGGCGATCTACAGCGGACGCGAAAGCGCTCTGTGCGATCGCTCTATACGAGATGGCCAAGAGGGAAGGACTCCTGCCATCATCCCCTTCGGCCGACTTGTAGGATGACGGAATTTTGCTGTTGAGACTCAGACCAACGCTTTCCCTGAAAAATGTCATGTGTGTTGTAAGCAATATACAGTTGGAATATTTTGTCTTGAGAAATAAAGGCATAAGTTTGTTACATGATGCTTGGTTTCCTCGCTACACCGTGACATGCTTTTAATTTGCCGATGTGGAGCCCAGGAAAAGTGCATCGTGGAACCAACTGGTTCTCCACGAAGATTAGCTCGCTGGCCGGAAGCCTGTCTGGCTCGAGCTCTGCTTGTCTGTGGCCATGGCGTTACGCTGCTGTCAGTGTGTGGACCAAAAACACGCGAGGCAAGGCAACCACGTACTCGCCGGGCGCCGCGCGCGCTCTACCGTGATGGTGCGAGCGGCGCCTTAGGCCATCCCAGGCGATCGACTAGGAGACCGGGCTGTGGAGCGTACGTCTCAGTATGTAGCTTAAGACATAGCCATGAGTTAAACATCAACGTAAGAAATGCAGGCAAATTGGATATACCAGATGACCGAAGGATCAGCGAACGCACGTACGTGACGGGATGATCACATACACCCAACTGGTTTGGGTCGAGTTTGAAGCTGAAGACAGTCGCAGGGCAACTCTCCTTTGGCAGGGGTGTCCAATCCGCCGGTGAAGTTGAGATCATTGATCGAGCTAACCAATGTAAGTATATGCCGAAGAAGGCTTGCATTGCTGCGTGCAATGGATAGCTCGATCTGTAATTACCTGAGCGATCAAGCTTCGATGGTTACCTGCCAGAGGAGAGCTGCCCACGACTTTCTTCAGCTGTATGTTGCTGTTCCAACAGAGTCTAATGCAAGGATCTCTTATCTCTCCAAGATCATGTTGCTCTCTCTTGCTGTTGGTTCTTGCAAGTTGCAACTGCTTCCTTGCCTTGATCTTCTCGGCATCTGCGCTCCTCTTATAACGCCGCCTGCTCGCGTACCCGGAGGAGCATAGCCTGAGGCATATGCCACGGGGTGAGACTGCGAGAGGTGCACGACGACTTTCGCCCAACGGTTTGTACCATGGATATCCTTAGCTTCCCCCCGGCCGATTCCTCCGGACCGGCAACTTTATCCTATTCCCCGGGCATGATTGTGGCTCATCCCTCAATTTGGAGAATCCTTCCCATTGTCGATGGGGCACGGCGGTTGGCTCAACTGGCTCGTCGCCTGTCGAGCATCTTGCAGGCCGGTGTGTCGTTGTCGTATCGTTGTACATCTATATCTGCGATCAGCCTCTGCATGCTCGTGTCTGGCCATATCGTTCCATGTGTAGTACCAGAACATGCATGGCAGCGTCGTCTCTTCACGCAGAGCAAGCCCATCTACATCCTCCAACAACGCATCACTGGTCTCCCCTGCCGACACACCTCGAGCGTACGTCCATGATCCATCTACAGCAGCGCGTCTTGACGCAGCACGCGGTGTCGGGCGCCGCTCTACGCGAGGCATGCCGTGCGTGCAGATCGGCGAACATTGTGTTTGGCGAGAAGAAAGCAGCTCCCACTGGTACTTGAATCGCTCGCGCACTGGTTATTTATCGGGCCAACCAGCTGAATGTCTAGGAGCGAGTGGCCAGGGGAAGGCATACCAGTGGAGGATCGACGTAGAACCAATGACGAGTAATGCGTATTCAGTATTCACGCGAGGTGGAGCGCGACCTATCGAAGAAGACAATTGATAGGGGAACCAAAGATTGATCGATCAAAATTTTGTATGGCAAATAGTCCGGTTCAGCTGCGGCGTGCCGGCCGGCGATCGATTTACAGCAATAAAATTGACGAAAGTACAAATACTATGGCCCCTTTGGGCAACGGCAGCCTACCAGCTTGCCTTCATGTGCAATGCCACCGAAAGAAATCGCGTGGAAGCAAGCCCTCAGAAGAGCGAGTTGTAGGTCAGAAAGGTGCACGCTATGGACGCGGCACAGATCACCAGAGACGGCAGGAGGGTGACGTTGAGGAGCTTCTCGATGCCCAGGTAGCCAGCCGCGGTGATCGTCCCGTCAGCAACCACCCTTGCCAAGGTCCCGGCCTCAGTTGAGAGGAGGCCGCCGTTGTATGTGCCACGGGACAGACGGGACGACATCACACTTGATAGGAGGGAGAGGTTCACACCTGCAATTTTGTCAATAAAATATAAGACTTTTCTGGCACCAGCAGAGCTACATTACATAAAGGATTCTCCCATATACATTTAAAACATATGATTCTTCGAGTTCCTTATAAACATAAGCAGGAATGTAATGAAAACTGGGTGGCAGAAGCAACATTTCTTAGTTGTTACCACATTTCTTCATTGAGGAAAGCGATACTGCAAAATGGTATGAATTTCGTACCTTCAAGAACTTCAGCGGAGACAAAGGTCACCAGTGCTGAGCCAACATACTGGATAACAGAGTATTTACTTGTAACTTTGAAGCTGAAAAGAATCCCAACTAGCAACGTAATTTGAGACGCCATCAGGAGTTGCCTGTCAAAGCAACAATTGATTTAGCAATGCTGAGTTCATATCTGGAAATTAGCTTTGTCCATACAACGTTGGTCTTGTGCTAATACCAAAAAAAAAAAAAAGATGATGGCAGAAGCAATGCCAATACTGAAGAATATCACAAACCTGTCCTCAAACATGTTGCTGATGTACGTCCCAACAATTGCATTAACAGGAAGGACTGTCAACCCAAGGATCGCTAGAAATATCGCCACTGCACTTGTATTCCAACTGAAATAGTGATTTGTGATAACACTTGACTCTGAAAGTAAAATCTCCATTGCGTATTTGAGCATGAAGTATATCAATAATTGGACCTACATAAGCAAAGCATGGTTGAGTCAAGATGTCCAGAAGTAAAACAAAGCATCATCACTGGATCCATCTGATGTAGATTTAGCCTAAAGCAGTGTAGTTAAATTTTTGAAAACACTATTCATATTTTCAAAATAGGGAGGCTGCTTGAAAATTCAAACCACATGCCCCCAGTCGGTTTGGAAACAAAATCCCTGAATAATATTTGATCAAAAGGTTGTTAATAATTCAAGAATTGGAGTAACAAAACATGTCTGGCCTATCTACAATCCATCAGTACTTGCTATGGATAAAAATTTGTAAGAAAATGGTAAAGGTGAAAAGAAATAAGAGGTTCATTTAGCATAATGACGTATTGATACCTTTACTGATGGGGTGAGCAATCTGTATGCTGACCCAATGGATGTTGCTGGCTTGCGAGAATCTTCGGCAGCTTCTTCACTGTCATCGACATCTTCATCTTCATCATCATTTTGTTTATTTGCAGTGTCTTTGAGCAACGGTTGCGCGAGTCCATTTTCTACTTGACCAAAATCAACCCTTTGCCCTGTCATCATGGCAAAAATCCCGTTAAATAAATCAGAACTTTCTGAATATTGGATCAGACAATTATACTACAGTCCAAAGCCGAAGGGCATCAGCACATCAATTCTTTGGACTTACCTGAGCCAGGATTTTGTGGGGCTTCATTCACCCCAGTAGCACGATTTGGCTCCTTGAATGAGACCCATAGCCAAATTAAGTACAATAGCCATGAAACTGCCATCACCCAACCAGGTAAAGTTGATTGGTTAAAAGTAATCATGTAAATCTTGAATTTCCACTGAAGAAGACCAGCTAACGCTGGCCCACAAGCCATGCCAAGAGCACTTGCGCTAACAAATCCTGCAGAAGCTTGCATACGTATCCTTGCAGGGACACAATCACTAATATAACGGCGGTTGACTGCTCTTGCAGAACCCAACCTACATGGAAAAGATTATATTCAGTAAAATATGAAAACATTAGTCTCTGCTGAAAACATGTAAATATAAAGAGCTGAATAAAATATTAAACTGCTAAACAGCCATGCAGAATATTTTGTGCACAAGATTTCTTTTGTGCCAGAATACAGCAAATCACATTTGAGACTTTTATGCAATGATACTTACCCACATAGTAAACGGCCAACAATAAGGACTGTCAGGGACTTCATATCATAGGCTATTGCATAGCATACATTCCCCAAGAAAAGAACAATGCTACTGAAAACAAGTGGTCTGAAATATGATTTGTTTGACCATGCACTGAAGTAAACGGAGGAAAATACTTGTGCAACAGCCATTGAACCAATAACAACACCACAAACAGTAGAGGCAGCCCCAAGGCTCACTGAATAGTCATCTGCAGTTGGCACAATGATGTATGTGTTGACCATGTAAAGGAATGTGTTGACCAAGTTCAACATCAAGGACATGAAATGGTATTTTTTATCTTCAATTTCCTCTTCACCAGCAGTACTAGGAGACTCCTCATCCACAATCATGGCATGTTGCCCCAAAAATCGAAGGAAATTAGTTGACCTTGTCAACTTATCCACAGAGGAGTTTATCATATCAATGATAGGGTCCTGCAGTCCACCAACAATATACTGGTCAGCAGTCTTAGGTATGGAGACTACTCTGCTAGATGAATCGAAAATATTCTCAATTGGATAAGTGAGCAGTGGAGAAGATAAACAAACCTTAAGAGCAGCTGATGGCTGATCATAGATAGACAAGTAACTTCCTTGACGCTCCTGGAGTTCAGCAAGGTTACGAGATAAGGCACCTACAACAGCTCCTACGCCCTGATTGTAAAAAACAAATAAGGTGAATTAACATACGGCCTGTGAATTCAACAGATTGTGAAGGCAAGACCATATTTTGCAGGTGAATGAATGCAATACAAATAACCTCTACACCGATCAGGTTGCTCCCGTGCCAAGCCCCATGTCATAGGTTCGCACCCAGGTGTGTGCTTTTTTAGAAAAAAAAAAGGCGAATAATACTACATCTGGATGCAGTGCATTACCACATGCTTGAAGACCTGCTGCAGCTGAGAGTAAGGGTGGTTTGATCTAGTAGTTACATAGTAATCAGTAAATCTGTATCCAAAGCGCTTGTCAAATTTCTTCAGAATTTTCCGAATGCCAGTTGCATTAAGATCAACAAACTTGAGAAGTTTGATCAGATCCACCCCAACTTCCCTATAAGCTTCTCGCAACTCTGCAATGCCAGATATATCAGGCTGCTCTGCTAGTATTGCCCTTTGTTTTCCTAACTTCTCTATCCTGCTTGCCAACATTCCTTGTTGTTCCAACAGGAACAGGACAATCTTCTCAATCTGAAAAAAATAGAGCATCTGTAAATTGATATACTGATTCCAAAAAGAAAAAAAAATAAATGCAATTACTTGCATCAATATCAATACAAGAAAGATGTTGACTACATGCACGGTGGTTCAAACGAAAGCACATGATCTATGAAAAAATATCCCACAAAGCCAGAAAAGTGCAAGCAGATGTCTCTGAAAAGACCATGGAACTTCTAATCATATGCCAAATCATTGTATTTTTGGACCAGCCAATGTCATAGCAGCATCATATTAGTGAATATACGAGTTGTCAGTAACAGAAGCCAAATAAACAAGCTCGCCATGTTGGTGCTATACTAAGCAAATTAAATATCCACAGAGAATATAAAATATGCAAGTTAAAACAGATTAGGGAAGAAGAAGTTAAAGAGTCTGCATAGTTATCTACTTTTCAGAATTACCTGATCATCAAGCATCTTTGAGAAATTCTTCAGAACCCGGCGACGATCTTTCTCACCCTGTTGGAGTTGCTGGCCATACTGTTTAACTTTCTTCTTCATCAACTTGTAGTTTATATAATATCTAAAAACATTGACATTAAATATAAGCTTTATATCAATATAATTGGTTCATAATAAACAGAAATATAAAGAAACCATGACTCGTACCCTTTCCATTCTGGAATTTGATCAGCCAACAATTTTTTCCCGAAGTTAACCATCTTGACTTTGATAAGTCGATCTGAAAACAAGTATGTCGCGTATAAGTTGATCTGAAAACAAGTATGTCGCGTGTAAGTTGATCTGAAAACAAGTATGTCGCGTATAAGTTGATCTGAAAACAAGTATGTCGCGTGTAAGTTGATCTGAAAACAAGTATGTCGTGTCAGTAGCACTAATGGAAAAACACAAACATTTAATATGATTGCTGAAATTCGAGTATGTAATAAAATATAAGAAAGCTGTCAGCGAGCAAGTTTATGTAAGCAATCTCATTCTGCATATGAATTGTCTGGTTCAACAATAGCAACATTTTACATGGAACAAAGGAACAAACTTTGTAAGGAGATGAAAGGTATGGACACTCTAAGATGAGAAATCCCCAGACAGGCTACTTCCTAGCGTACAATCCTCCTTGAGATGACCTCTGCTGTGAACGGTCTACTTATTCTTGCTATCGACTGAGACACGTTTTGCTGTTGCAACCACAACCGAATTCTCCAGTCGTTTTCCAATAACTGAACATAATTGAACTTGGATGGTCATGAATTGATCTCATGTCTCAATCTCTCAAGGCAAAAAAGACAACAGCACTGAAAAGTACGTCTTTGCATACTGGCCAATCACTTAAATCAATTAACCTGAATTATATAAAATTAGCTTAGCTTGCACTGCACATGCGGCCATCTTAAAAGGATGATGCTCTCTGCATTATTAAATTCTAGAAATCTAGTTGACCGTTCGTTTACAGAACTAAGGGGAGAGCTGTTGAAGAACGGCAGCTCTGTAATTTAGGCTGGATTAAAAACGAGTTCGACTGCCCAGCCCGCAGATAATAGTAGACACCATTGTTCCCCAAAGTTTCAACCAAGCTGCTAGTAACAACTGAGAGCACAACCTTACACATCCAAACAGAAAACAACAAAAACCTACCAACCCAAAGAAATTCGACACTCAAGCTGAGATTAAGTGAAGAATCACCGATGTGCAGACTAGCTGCAGCTCCAGAACGCAAAAGGACAGAATAATTAAATTCAGCCCTGGACGGTTAGTAATAAACACCCATAATTAAGTTTAACTCATTCCATATTTACGGACAAAGTTAAATCCATTCCATCTCCGCGACACTCCTCACACACGGTAAAGATTGTTGTGCGTAGTCACGTTGCTGCGTGCTACCAGGTCACTATCCTGCACCTGCGCGTAGCGAACTCACGGAACAGAACGGACCATCCAGAAAATTCATCGCGGAGGAACACGAACAAATGCTTCACACGGCGGAACGAACCCGCCCGGCCCAGGTGCGGAGCCGCATATGTACCAGTCGAAAACCAGCAATCATAATAAGGACTCATCAAACACGAACAGCGCCATCCGATCCTCGGCACCCCACTAACCTCGACCTCAATATGGAGCCATTAGGTACCCGCCGAACCCACCCAAATTGACCTCCCCATGGAAAATCTCGAACACCGGTGAACACTAGAGAGAGAGAGAGTCTGGATGTGAGCGGCGGCGTACGTTACCTACCTCCGGCGAGCGCGGGCGCGGACCTCCTCCGCGGACGCAGGCGTAGAGCGGAAGGGAGGGGAAGAGAAGGGAGAGGCCCGTGTGGACCGGCGGCCGCGTATTTATAACCAAAAGACGGCAGGGCCAGGAGGAGGAAGGAGGTGGAGCCGTGGAGGGATGGCAGCCGTGAGCCGCTTCGGCGAGAGGCCGAGCAAGAATGAAGGATCTCTCTCGCGCAGTCGCGCGCGCGCCGTTCCGGTCGGGTGCGTGTGGGGTCACCGGGTTGGCGTCGCGTACGCGTCCCCAAATTCAGGCGGATGGATCTCTTCTCTGCCTCGCTTTGGGCGTCAGCGCGCCGCGTGGCCGCGTCCCGTTCCGTTACGTGCCGTGCCGCTCCACGGCGGTGGCGAGCTCGTGCACTGCTCGCATACTTTTTAATTTTTTCAAAACAAAATGATAAACTGCTAAATCTGCTCATCATCATCTCAGAGCCAAAGCTGCTTTTGTGTTTGTAATGTTGCTCCTGGTAGCTTCCCAGTTGAAAAAGTGCAGCTCAGTTTTTTGCTCAGCTCTCTTTCAACCACATAAACTGCTGCTTAACCGTCCTGTTGGGAGTAGTAACTGACATGATAGCAACAGTCATCACTGGAAGACAGCGGCAGTTGCTTGTTCTGCGTCCTCTTCAGAAGCAAGCGACATGGCTCAAAAACGAAGACGGTCGACTTATTCAGAAGCAAACGCCATAGGATTACGCCCGTATACGTATACGGTATTGGCCGATTGCGACGGCGAATATCAGTGCAGTTTTCTGATCTTAGTAGTAACTGTATTTTCTGTTTCTCCTGGTTTTTTCGCAGTCAGTGTGCGGTGCGGAGGATTTTCCGGCGCCGCAAGCTCCAAGGCAGAGGCCTAAAAAGGGTGCGCGCCGCCGCGGCGAGCGCGAGAGGCACGTGGCTGGTAGCTAGCTAGCGCCGCCTCCTCTTGCCCGTGCCCACCACGGCCGCGAGCGCCGCCAACCACCTGAGTCTGTTATGAGTACGGACGGACGGACGGACGGACGGACGGACGGACGGCGGCCTGGCCGCCCGCGCGCCCGGCCTCGCCGCCGATGAACCGTGCGCCGAAGCGTCGCTGCGTAGCAATCGACAGGCGGTCGATTGGCAGCGGACGCGATGGTGACCGCCTGACCGGTAATGTAAAAGAACAAGAAGAAGCACAACACCACACAAGTGTTCACTCGCACGTGCGTTGACGGCGGCGACGACGACAAGCCAGCCCCACCACGATGCGTTCGTTGGCCACCAACCTATCGCCGCCGGCCCAACGGCACGCCGAAAACATGCCATGAAACACCACTAATTTTCTTATCAGAGCATCGATCGCAGTAGCTCGAGCTAGCCTCCTTGTGATTGTGTACGTGGCAGCTTAATCCGCGCGCGCAAGTGTCCATGCGCCAACCGGCCCGCTCGCGGCCAGGACGGAGACAACGACGGCCATGGCGGACCCTGTGCTCTCGGTCCCATGGCGGAGAAAGCGCAGTCTCCACACGTTGCCCACAATGGCCGAACGGCTCTAATAGTACCTAAGAGTGCGAGATCTTCGTCTCAATCGTACCTAGTCTGATTTACCAGCACACGGCCAGCCAGCCAGCCAGCCGCGTCTCTATATCGGTCGTCCCGTCTTCCGAACACGACAGAACATGAGATCGCGCCGGTGACCAAGCACGAGCAAGGAGCCACAGATTTTAGAAGGCCATTCGTCCATGTCCGCCCGTGCACTCCCACAGTGGTGTACTGTACCGTGGCGGTGGTTGTGAAATTGATGAGCCGACCCGTGTCTTTCTGCCGACCCGGCAGGCACGATGGCGGGCGCGCACTGCAGGGGAGTACTAATCATTTTCGACGGGACGCGATGCGACGGCGCAAGTGGGGTGGACCGCACTCGGCTCGACCGGTCAGGTCGTCAGGATAGAGATGACTGACTACCCTCCGCGCAGATGAGCCGAGCGGGGCCTTTTGGTTTTACTCCATGCACTGGCCATTTCCTTCCATTTCCATGCATGGCAACAAATGATGGGCACAGGAGCAAGAGGGAGATGTCTGTCCGCACTCTGCACACTGTACTCCACAGAGAATACAAATGAATGCCGCGTCAGCAGATGCCGTGCATGTTACCGCCAGGATTTTCCTAATCGAGGAGCTATAGGAATTGAACTAATCTCGATCGCGCGCCGTTGTTTATGCCATCGTATCAGATGGTTGATTGGTTGGCGCTGTCACGTGTGATCTGATCGTAGTTGCCAAAACGACGAGCCAGTGCGATCGGCAGCAGTGCCGAATCTATACCACTGTATCGACTTATTGGCAGATTCCGGAGTGTGCTCACCGGTAGCGGTGAATAAACAAGGCGTCGATCAGAGATCGAAATCCAATAAGCACCAAATTTGTCATGATTCAGATTATAGATGGCACCTGTTCAACCCGTTGAAAAAAAAGCAAAAGAAACTAACAGTACTTGAGACTGGGAAAAGAAGAAACTTGAGTTCAACCCGTCGAACAAAAGGCAATTGGGCAAGACAATCAGAAGTTACAAGTTTTTTTTAGTACTCACGTTGGTCGAACCAGATGATGATGAAAGTAAATAAATAAAATTCTCAGCTGAATTTTAGTGCAGATACATGCAATAAAAACTTTGCAGCACAAATAGAGACTATTCGCAAGCATCCTGCTGTTATTACGATGAACAAAAAGAAGATGTAGGTCCATCTATTGATCCATGCAGATAGAATCGAGCAACCTATCAGTCTCCTCGCTGACTTCAACATTTTCTATCTTCAGCCGGTGTCGCATCCCGGGGAGCTTCTTCCCAGCAGAGGCATAGGTCCGTATCAACGGTTCAAAAACCAACGGGCCCAAATCTTTCTGTACTTTCTTCAAAGTTTCGACAAACTTCTCAGCTCCATCTACATCTTTGTTGTGTTCAAAGTACACCATCAGTCTCTCGGTCACTTCACGTGGTGGCACCCAAATCCTACCACTGCTGTGTCCCTTCTTGATTGCACGATCAGCACACCAGTGAGCCATCTTGAGATCTCCCTCTTTGAGATAATGTTCCATGAAAATCTCCCATGTCTTGCCATTAAGTCTTCCACCACGCATCTTGGCACGCTTCTTGAGTGCAATTGCTTTGTCCAACATACCCTCAGCAACATAAGCTTTAATCATCGCGTTTGCAACCCGGATGTCATATTTAGGATGCTTCATATCACGGGCCTCTGCACCCTTGTCCTTGGCTCCCTTGACATCAGTCTGATTATTTGGTGAATCAGTTGAAGATTCAGTCACCACTGTTGCAGCAGAATCCTTCGTTTTCACCTTAGGTGGATGGATGTGCCGTGCTTCCCATTCTTTGAAACAGGCCTCAGCAGCAGGAAGATCCTTCAAATTTGTCAAAACTTGGATCATGTTAAGATAACTCATGTTTGCTGTTCTGGGACAATTGCACTTCAATGATCGCCAAACACGATGAACTTCAACTAAATTTTGTGTTCGTCCATACAATGTAATAAGGAATTGGTAGGCTTCAAGATCATTACTGGTGTTCCGCTTCTCAAGCTCCTTAAGAGCAGCTTCTGCCTTCTCAAAAAGTCCAGCATCAACATATATGGAAGCAAGGTTACTATATGTCGTCCAATCCGGAGTAACACGGCCATCCCGCTTCATATCTTCAATCACCCTCTCAACCCCTGGTATGTCTTCACGAGCTGCAAGTGCTCTCATCCAAACATTGTACGTAAAGACATCTGGCAATACATCATCAGCCTTCATGTCCTGAATAATACCAGGGACCTTCTCAGGTTGGTTGATCTTGGTGTACAGTGTCATTAAACTGTTGTAAGACATGGCAGTGGAAGCAAAATTGAGCTCCTTCATTTTTTCCATAAGGGCCTCAGCCTTCTGAGTCATTTGATCTTTGCAGTAACAGTTGAGAAGAGCACCATATGTGAGATGAGTTTTGGATGTTTCTGGTAGGTCCAAGAAGTACTTCTCAGCAGCAGCAATGCCTCTTGATTTGGCAACAAGATCCAGGCGGATTGCTTGATCACTGACTGTAGGATTCATGCCTCTTCTGGCCATGACTTCAGAAAGCTGAATAAATAAATAAAAGGTGAGAGAGTTTCTTTTGAGACCTTGTACGATATATTTCATTTCCAGAACCCAGAAATGCAAAATCTGAAATTGTATAATCTAGGCACCTAGCAAAAGGGTCTTTAGGCTAGTAGTTAAGGAGCCTCAATAGCACCCCTAAGGTCCTGGGTTTGACTCCCCGTGGGACTGAAATTTAGGATGGGGGTAAAAAAAAAGTCTCATCTATCCCACACCAAACATAGGTCTAAGGACTGGCCCAGGTCATTGGTCACTTACATAGGCTACGCTGCTACGATGCCACTGTGTAAGGGTGAGGCAGGGTTTCAAGGGTTTTCTTGACCTACATGAGAAGTTCTTCTTGTTAATGCAATGTCACATGGCAGAGGTCGAGTTTCTTTAATCTACACATTTATGCTCAGCATCATTCAGACAACTATACAAGGATGAAAGCAATCGCCAAATTTCAAATGTAGCAAAACAACGAGCATAAATGACAGTTTAAAAGCTAAACAAGTACTCATAACAAAATGATCAGTGAACAGAAAAGCAGTAATTGTTACCTTTGGTGAATCACACTCTAGACCAATGGACAGGAAGGGGATCGATCCCTTGTATAGAGCTGGAGGACCCATATGGGCCAGAGATGTAGATGGGCCTTAACACCCCCCGTCAAACTCAAGGGGGAAGATGATCTGAAACATTGAGTTTGAGTAAATAAAGTCGATGTTGAGCACGAGTCTGGGCTTTAGTAAAGAGATCCGCCACTTGTAATTGAGATGGCACATATTGGAGAGCAATAGTGTTCTGATGGCAATGAGACCGAGTGAAATGAGCATCAACACCAATGTGCTTGCTGAGTTTATGTTTCACAGGATCGTGAGCAATCTGTATAGCTCCAGTATTATCACAGAGAATGGGTGTAGGAGCATCACAACTGACTCCAAAATCAGCAAGTAGCCATCTGAGCCAAACAATTTCGGAGGTAGTAGTAGCAAGTGCTCGAAGTTCAGCCTCTGTACTAGAACGAGAAACTGCCATTTGTTTGTTGGATTTCCATGTGATAGGAGAAGATCCAAGTAGAATGCAATATCCAGTGATAGACCGGCGATCCGTGAGATCACTTGCCCATGTGGCATCGGAATAAGCATGAAGCTGAAGAGGACTAGTACTATCGTAGAACAACCTGTAATGTGATGTCCCCTTCAGATATCTCAAAACACGAAGAAGATGTCCAAAGTGAACCGAAGTAGGAGCACTCACAAACTGACTAAGAATATGAACAGCATGAGCAATATCAGGTCTGGTGACAGTAAAATAAACCAAACTGCCGATAATATGACGATAGCGAGATGGATCAGCAAGGGGTGCACCATCAGTTGATCGAAGCTGCAAATGAAGATCCATAGGCGTTGCAGCTGTGCGATTATCACTAATTCCAGACCGAACAAGCAGATCATGTATATATTTAGTCTGAGAAACATATACCCCTTTGCTGTCTTGGAGACTTCAATTCCCAAAAAATAACTAAGAGATCCCAAATCGGACATTTGAAATTGTTCACTGAGTTGTTGTTTGACAGTAGAAATATGAGCTGCATCATCTCCTGTTATCAGCATATCATCAACATATAAGAGAAGCAAAGTACGTCCTTTGGGTGAAAGATGAATAAATAAGACAGGATCATGATCACTAGGAGTGAAACCAGCAGCTTTTATGACAGAAGCAAAACGCTCAAACCAAGCACGCGGAGCTTGTTTTAGACCATATAGAGCACGACGCAGCCTGCACACATGACCAGAAGGAGTATCAACACCTGGAGGCGGGTGCATGTAGACTTCTTCATGTAGGTCACCATGAAAAAAAGCATTCTTGACATCCATCTAAGATATAGTCCAAGAATGAGCAGCAGCAACAGCAATCATAGTACGAACAGTGGTCATGTGCGCCACAGGAGCAAAAGTCTCATCATAATCACGACCCTGAGTCTGTTGAAAACCTCGAGCAACAAAACGAGCTTTATATCTCTCAATAGAGCCATCTGATTTCCTTTTGATTTTAAAGACCCACTTGCTAGTAATGGGAACAGCATGTGAGGGTAAAGGAACGATTTCCCAAGTCTGTGTACGATCAAGAGCAGTAAGTTCTGCAGTCATAGCAGATTGCCATTCTGGAATAACAGAGACTTCCTGATAAGTGGAGGGTTCATCAACAATAGTAGCCATACGGGGAAATCCAAATCTGTCAATAGGCTTCATAGTGATACGATCACGAAGATTATATCCATCAGTATCCTGTGGTTCATCAGAAACAACAGATGACTCATTATTGTTAGTAGTATCATCAATAGTAGGAGCATCAGGACTGGCCGAAGGGGGTGAGTCATTGGGAGGGTCTCTAAGTTGTTTGGAGCGACGGGTGTAGACATGAGTGATGGAAGGTTTGGATGAAAAAGGTAGTGGTGGTGAAGGGAAAGAGGATGTAGAAGTATGAGGTATGCCTAGGGATGAGGAGGCATCGTAACGAAGAGGGGGAAGACACATAAAAGAAGTGGACTCAGTTGGAGCGGAGGAGGATTGTGTGACTGAATTGTAGAAGAAGGGACAATTTTCATCAAAAGTCACATCTCGAGAAATGCGAATGCGGCGTGCGGAAGGATCATAGCAGCGATAGCCCTTATGCTCAGGACTATAGCCCAGAAAGACACACTCAACAGACTGAGCTGTTAATTTAGTACGCTCACGAGGAGAAAGCAGAACGTAACAAGTACAGCTAAAAACACGAAGATGATCATAACGAGGAGGGGTACCAAACAACAGCTCACCGGGGGCTTTGCCAGATAGTTTAGATGATGGTTGCCTATTGATAAGATAGACAGCTGTAGAAATGGCTTCTCCCCAAAAATGAGAGGGAACAAAAGAAGCAATCAGAAGGGTACGACCAGTCTCAATGAAATGACGGTGTTTCCTTTCGGCAACACCATTCTGAGCATGAGCTCCTGGGCATGAGAGCTGGGCACGAGTACCCTCAGAGGATAGAAATTGACGAAATTTGTCAGATAAATATTCACCACCAGAATCAGATCGAAAAACTTTAATAGATGTAGAGAACTGAGTATGAACCATGCGAGCAAACAATTGATAAATAGAATACAACTCAGAGCGGTGTTTCATAAAATAGATCCATGTGTAGCGAGAATGATCATCAATAAAAATAACATAACATTTATGATGATCAAGAGTAGCAAAAGGTGCGGGCCCCCATACATCAGAATGAACAAGATCAAAAGGCTTCTCCGAATAAGAAGAACTAGACATATATGGTAGTTGTATTTGTTTGCCAAGTTTGCAACCTTTACATGTAAAGCCATAATCAATAGATGTAGAACCTAAATGACCTTTCTTCACTAGGCTAGAAAGTCTAGACCCACACAAATGACCAAGACGATGGTGCCATTTGGCAAAGGATGAAGGGGTCGATGACGAAATGGAAGAGGCTCGACCAGCAGAAGGCAAACGTAGAGTGTCCAAAATATAGAGGCTAGAGGAACCCTTACGGCGACGGCCAGTCCCAATCACTTCCCCTGTTCGACGATCCTGAACAAAACAAGATGAGTCATCAAAGCCAACAAAACAATTTTGATCTGTGACTTGACCAACAGAAAGAAGATTCATAGACAGTGTTGGCACATATGAAACATTAGATACTGAAAAATGAGATGTGCAAAGGGAGCCCTTATGCAAAATAGGACAAGAAGTACCATCAGCCGTCTGAATGGTAGAACCATCATTGACTGGATGACAATCAGTCAACAGAGAATGAT
>BCLF01000141.1:110530-129501 GCA_001602275.1 Zoysia japonica
GAGCGACGACGGGCGACCGAGACGGGCGCGCGCCGCTCGACGGCGACCGGATCGGGGTGGGTTAAAAAAAAAATTTCAACCCTAACCCTAGGCTCGATACCATGTTACCTTTGGTGAATCACACTCTGGACCAATAGACAGGAAGGGGATCGATCCCTTGTATAGAGCTGGAGGACCCATATGGGCCAGAGATGTAGATGGGCCTTAACAGTAATTACTCCGAGAAATAAAGATATACTATATAAATAGTAAAGATATACAACAAGCATTTAGTAAGGCTGGATTCTGTCAGTCCAGATAAAAACAGCTAACACAGTAGATCCAGTCATTTACATACATACATGGACATTAAGTCAACGAATATAATCTTCAACTTAAGTTTGAGGAGATCAAGGACCAAGTGGAGCAACTCGGAGCTAATAGCATACAGGCAATTCCAAATGACTCAATGTCAATATAAACTGCAATCTGTACTGATGTCATACAAACATACAAAATATTTCCAGATCAAATTAGAAGAACTGATCCATATTTCGATGCCAGTGTAGTGCTTCGCTAATCTACAATGCACTGTGCACGTACAGCCAAGCAAATGCAAAATGACTCCCAAAGATCAATAAAATAACATAAACTTCAAATACTCAAATTGGAGTACTATATTTACATACATGGCTGGAAAACTGATGATTAACTGATACTACTGGCTTAAAGGGCCCTGAATATGCCAAGTCAGAAATAAAATGGGGGCAGACCTAGAATGTTATTCTATTGGGTCCAAGCCAACCAGGTGTTAGTAGAGTTCAGTACTTCATAAAACTCACAATCAAATTAAGAATTTCGCTGACTTCGAGCACCAGATGTATCAACATCAGGAACCAACGCATCATGGGGCACAATGCGTGAGGCAATCCATAACGCAACATCAAACCGATACCAGTAAACATTTAACGGGATTCATTCACTTTCACAATCCGACTTCGAGCACCAGATGTATCAACATCAGGAACCAACGCATCATGGGGCACAAACCGAAACCAACAGATCACGAAATGAGGAGTGAGGAAGGAAGGTCTGGACCTTGAGCGCTGGGCGGTAAAGCTCCTGTCGCCGCATCCGGCGGACGCATACGCCGACCTCCCATTTGAACGCGCGCTTCCGGCTGTCGAGGAAGCCGTCCACCTCCTCCCGCACGGCCTGCGGCGACGATCCCTGCCGGAATAGCCTCCGGTACAGCGCCTCCTCCACGTACTTCTTGGTCGACCGCTTCGCCACGTCCTTCACCCGCGTCGCCATCTCCGCCTCCGCCTTCTCCCCCTCCTCGCCGGCGTCTCGGGTTTTTCAGGGTTTTGGCGGCGGCGCGTGGAGGAGCTCGCCTCCACCACGCACTACTCTCCCGTGTGATGGCTTCGGGCTTATTGGGCTTTTACTGGGCCTTAGAAGGTCGTGGGCTTTAACTAATGGTAAGCCAGGGACAAAACCGTAATAAATAGAAAAGGGATAAATCATGTAGTAGATCCCAAATATTTTAACTACTCCAACAAAATTCGTGGGCCTCGCCGCCTCGTCCACAAACAACCCAACGCAGTGTGGCGTTCACCGCTCTCTCTCTCTCTCTCTCTCGTGGTCGTGCGCTTCATTCCTTTCCTGGCGGCGCCGCCCTTCGCCACGCCTTAGCCGGCGACGAGCACCCACCAGGTATGCCTGCCCCTCCCCTTCGCGCTTGTTCCGACTTCTGATCCAATTATATGCATCTATGGAGTGCCTACTAACTTCGATTTTATTTCAAAAAAAAAACATCGTGTGTAGATGTGTGCACCCATGTCCAATACGGGGGGCGGCGGGGCCGCCCCTAACCTATAACTCAACCTTCAACTATTCGATTTTAGTTCCTACAGCTTAGCTCCATTTACGATGGACTGGATACAATGAAGAGCGGATCTTTCATTTATGTATTTATCCAGTAGAGTTCCACCTTGTGATAGTTGTGAAAAATCCAGTTAGCTTAAATTTATATGTTTTACAATTGAAAAGGATAGGAGGTTTCAACACTTTGAATACTCAGAAGGGCCCTATTGAGGGCCTTTTGGTAGAGCTCCCAGCTCCTGATTCTTTGATTCACTTCTGATTCTTTTTTGAAGTGATTTTGTTGCTGAAAGTGATTCTCTTTGATTTTCTAAGATAAACTCTTAGATTCAAGACAAAGAATCACTTCACAGAATTAGGAGAAGTTATTTTTTTTTAGCTTCCAGCCTCTTAGTTTATTTTAGAGAATCACTTCACAGAATCAGACAAGAATCACTTCTCCTGAAAAACATCGTTTGGCAGAGCTCCTCAGATTCTGCCTGAGAATCAGGAGCTAGGAGCTCTGCCAAAAGGGCCCTGAATCTTATATCATTGGAAAAGTACTTGCCATGTTTAACTGAATATATTCACCCTTTACAGTGCTATAGGCCATATTGTTGGGACTTCTATTTTATAGCCATGATTGATTTTTTGAGAATAGATAACAGTGATCTCAAGTCAACATGGAGCCGGTTAAACTTGTTGAGGAGGTCAAGTTTGGTGATCCTACTACAAGTGATGTCCGTGTTTGCTTTAAATTGATCAATGAGCAGCCAGAATGGTTTTCCTGCCACTCATCCATCCTTTCCAAAAACAGCAAGTATTTTTCTGACCGACTTGGTCAAAGTGATATTCGTTCTAATAGTTGCATTGAAATTGAGTGTCCAAGAATTGAGTATGATCATTATGTCAAGGTGTTGAAGACACTATATCTTCCCAGAGAATCAGTTTTAGATTCATTTGATTCTGTTAAATCAGCTATTGGTGTTCTTCAAGCATCAAATTATTTTGGTTGCGCGTTAATTACCAACTGCTGTATTGAGTACATTGAGGCTGCTTCCTGGGATGAAAATGAGGAGGAGGAGATTTTAGAAGTAGCTCAATCCCTTGGCCCAGAAGCAGTTTCATTGTTAGCTCGTCTTCAAGCCCCAAGTGCAGATGCTGTTAATAATGTCTTCATCTCTGCCGTACGTTTTGCTACCGGCATGGAAACTCCATTCCCTCCTTTCTTGGACGACCTCAAGGCTTCTGCTCAAGAGCAGATTGACTTCATGATCCATGAGGATGAAGATACTGCTTTGGTTACAATGGATGATGATGTGAGATCTGTAGTGCAGGAAGGTTTGAGAAAACTGTTATCTGCACTCAGGACTGGACTAGATCTGTTGGCCACGGAGTTCGATCAATCACCTGATCAAGCTGAACAAAGGATTCTATGTTGCCTAGCTGACATTGACTGGATAGCCAATTTGTTGACAAAGATAGAGATGGTCCACGACTTTGTTTCTGGTTGGTCTGAAATCTCAGATCACGTTCTTTCAGTTATTCAGGATAAGAAATATAGCTCACGCTTGTTGGCTGTCAGATCAAAGCTTATAGAAGTGACTGGTAGGGTGCTAGATGCTATTGGCTATGGTTCAGTGGTTATCCCAGCATCATCCAGAGTTCATTTCCTGAAAACATGGCTGCCATACATTCAAAGGACAAAGCTCTTACTTGATGGAAAGACTGAGGATGAACCATCTATGCTGATGGATTCTGACTTGTGTCAGAATGTTGAGAGTGCAATAGTAGCGATGGTGTTAGCATTGCCATCAGCTGATCAGGCTGATTTCCTGACGGAGTGGATGAAGAAAGCAGAGCAGTTCAAGTATCCCGACCTCACTGAGGCATTTGAGGTGTGGTGCTACCGCAGCAAGACAGGAAAAAGAAGACTAGTGGGAGGACTAAATGGAGCTGGCAACCCTACAGTCAGCTTGTAAGGCTACTGTTAATTTGATTTTTTTTTTTGTTCTAGGCTATTAGCTAAATTAGGTTGTTGGTGCCAGGTATGTACCGATCAATTCTTAATGTTGTATTACTAAAAAAAAAAAGAATTCTCAATGTTGTGTGTCGTAATGCTTTAAAACCTTAAAATATGCTCATTTTCGTTATAGACATAGACATTGACTGACTTCATCTGTTGCTTGTACTGGGAGGCATTGGAGATTTCGGAGTACAGTTTAAGAAGCAACTTAGTTATGTACACTAATGTAATCCTTCTTTTAATAGCTAGTATTAAAAGCAGTTGCTGGTTTTGGCCCTTATATTGCATATATCCTGAAGGATTTGAGAATGTTGTATTTTACGCTGGTTCATGGGGTTTTTAATGAAATATAAAATTTGAAACATTAATAATGATTGAAAAGGTATGTCACATATCCATAAATATTAATATTCAAGGAGAGTATATTTGAGTAGATATTGAGCACGCATTATGCATTAGGACTGTTGATAGAGGTCTCCATTATCCTCATGTTGGACATTGAGATTGAGACTTCCTGGCTGCAGCAATGGAAATACAAATGTTTCCTTTGAGCTTTGTTATATTGCTTAAATTGATGCATTGGAATGCTAAAAAATTGATGCCTTGCAAGAAAACAAAACTCCTAGTCAAATTGGTGCATGTTAAGTACGAGGAAGGTCATTATTTATCTTGTACAGTATAAAGAAGTGGTCCATCAGATAGGTTATGAAATTTAGTTGATTGAGATGATCGTCTTAACTGATTTGATTCAAATATTCAGTCTAAATTATATATGGTTCATCCTAACCCATCTGCTGCCTATTCATGCATCATTAGCCACTTCATTCCTAACCAACTGAACCATTAGGGATTTGGCACTTCTGGCAAAGCAGTGCATGAACAAGTTGTCCCCTTGGGGCACAAGAATCTTTTGGCCGTTATGTTAATGATAATCATTAACTAACTGCAGCCATCATGAGGACAATCCTATGTTAAGGATATCCTAAATCATGGTGATCACTTGATTAAGTACATCTAGCAGGTTTAGTTATGTGCTTATTGGTGGAAAGTGGTGTGTTATATATCATAGAAGGAATCAGGAAATGATTGCTATGGCAAATGCCCAGCTCCATTCTTCCACCTCCTGTTGTGTTAGGGTTAGCTAGAAAGAAAGAAGCTTTCCTCCTGGTGGAACATAAAGAAGGCAGATTAACAACTGGTTAGGGGTACCACGAGTCTTCTTGATTCATAGCATTATTTAACCCTCTACCTAATCGATCATGATCATTTGTGTTCTTTATGATCTATCTTTTCGTTGTAATGAGTAAACAGCAAGCATCTTCAGATTCAGAACTTGTTAGGAGTTTCATATCGCCACACAAACAAAGAAATAATAAAGGAGGTCATCCTGGCAGTCAACTGATCTTCCAAGCAATCCCCTGAGAGCGACCACATCAGCACACTCTTCTCAGTCGATTCTGCTTTGAGTTTCATCTGGTAAATTGGCGGTAGACCTGCAGTGGCGCTTGAGTTGGAAGCCTCCGCATCTTTCACCCTCTTTGCCTACTTAGTTATTTCAGCTAAGTGTGCATAATACAACAAGAAAATTCAGCAAACCGCTCCCACTGGGATATTCAGAACCAAATCCAAGCAGGTCCCTTTTCTTTAGCTACAAACAAGCCAGGATCTCCATGATGCAAGGCATGATTAGCTGACGTGCGAATAGTGAGAGTATCTAGTGCAGATGTATCGAATCATTGTTCTTGGTAGTGGTGTTGAAAACTTGATCTGTTGTAACCAAACCTATTAATCTAGAAGAGAAAGAAACATAATGTATACTCAATCATGCTTCTCATAGATATTTTTTATTGTAGCTTATATGCAGGAAGTCAGAAAGTGCTCACAGAATACACTTGCATATATACTTGTATACATATTATGACTATGTATTTACAGACTTTTAAGTTATACTATATGCGCACATCGAAGTTCATACTCGAGGTGGTCATATGCGACTCTCTCTATTCTTCTGTATTATACGTATACTTCTATATCTGCTCTGATTTCTGAAGCTAAAATACTAGTAATTAACTGTGTATCGATCAGGATCTCTGATCTGATGATCAACTCCACGTTGCCGGCGAACAAAATTTCCCAATCATGATGCTGAGCTACGCGAGGACCGTGACTTGACGGTCTGCGTTGGAGGAGCACTGGTGTACTTGGTGGAGCCGGAAGCCGGCGCCGTGAGCACTCGTCTTCTGGACCTTCTCTGCTGTCAGGAGTTCAGAGAAGCTCCACAGCCTGGAGGCCTCGTCGCTGCTGGAGCCCAGCCTCGACGGCGCCGCCTCGTTGCAGTCGGCGAAGTACTTCCCGGACACTCCGGCCACCGCCGGGTGCACGGCGACGTAGCACGTCGTGGCGGCTGCCTGATGAAGGAACGAAGACTCAGAGGTGGAAGAATTATCTACCGCCTGGCTGATGAACTGATAGAACTGACCTGAGGGATTGTCTTGAGGAGCTTGGATGCCAGGAAGAACACTGTGTCTGCACATGGCGGGAGACCATGTCGTTAGAATGAATGCTTAATTGTCTGGTTAATGGAGACACGGAAAGAAGGGAGGAGGACTGACTGGTGATGAGGCCGTCGCGGTCGCGGATGAGCCGGGTCCTGACGATGCCGGGGTGGACGCAGTTGGCCGTCACGTTGGCGTTCATCTCCTTGAGCTGCTCTGCGAGGGCTCTGGTGTGGAGCACGTTGGCCACCTTGGACAACGCGTACGCTCGCGTCGGATCATACGGTCTGCAGGAACGCGAATGACTCGTCACGGGAAAATCAACCAGCAAACGTGAATCTTAAAGCAGTTGGGTTGCACGTACATCTTCCTGCGGGTGACGCGGTCGAGGTACGCGACGGTGTCGTCGCCGGAGAACCAGCTGTGGATAGTGGAGGAGACGTTGACGATGCGGCCTTCGACGCCGGTCGCCCTCGCCGTCTCCGCCATCTTCTCCAGCAGCAGCCGCGTCAGCAAGAAGTGCCCTGCAGGACAGATCGATCGATCAGTTCAATTATCTCTCATTAGTTGATTAGTTCCCTGACGACGAACTAAATTATCCATGGCAGCCAATGATAAGAAACACATGGTTTGCTTAATTACCCAGGTAGTTGGTGGCGAAAGTCATCTCGACGCCGTCCTCGGACACGGCGAAGCGGTCGGCGTACTTGCCGGCGTTGTTGCTGTAAGCAAGCGAATTAAACCAACTAATCATATGAAGTAGCCAAAGAAAACTATTAATCCGTGCATGCAATTAAACTACTTCGTCTAGCTTAAGCAGCAGGAGGTAGTATTCGTCTAGCTTAAGCAGCAGTAGGTAGTAGTGGCCACACTAAACAAAACGATGATAGATTAGCTAGGTTGTACGTACACGAGGAGGTTGAGCGGCAGCCCGAGCTCGAGGAAGCGCGCGACGAAGCGGCGCACGGAGGCGAGCGAGCTGAGGTCCAGCGGCAGCACGACGACGTCGGCGCCCGGGCACTCGGCGCGCAGCCGCGCCCGGGCCTCCGCCGCCGCCTTCAGGCTCCGCGCCGGCAGCACCAGCCGCGCGCCGCGCTTCGCCAGCACGCGCGCCGTCTCCTCCCCGATCCCAGACGTCGCGCCTGCAGGAGGCGTCAGCCAGCTCATTAGCTCAGTACCAGACAGCAACAAGCATGCATAGATACAGAGGAGATAGTAACTAAGAAACGTACCCGTGATGACGGCGGTGATGTGGTGGAGGTCAGCGCAGTCGGCGGTGACCTCCTCGGCCGTGGTGCGCGAGCCGAAGCCGCTCGGCCCCGCCGTTCCGGCCAGGTACCTAAGCGAGGTCAGCATGGCACTCCTCCCTGATCCGCTGCTCCACTAGCGGTCTGCGGCAATCGCAGGAGAGGGAGAGAAGCTTCGGCTTGTACTCGCTCGCTGCTTCCTTTCCTTGCTGGTCCGAGAAAGGAGACGACGACGGCTATAAATGGAGAGGGCGGAGCGAGCGATCAGTTGCACTGGAAAGAAAGCGCCATGGCCTACCCTAAATTTGTTTATTAATTTGCTTGCACGATTGAATGAATGATACATGATTAGTTATTTAGTTTCGTCTGATCGTGATCTCATCGCCGTGCGAGCGTGTCAGTCAGCGTGCGACTTAGCTGGCGGCATCAAGAGAGATCATCAACAATATCCTGCGCTTCCTTTCTCCCCGTGCTTAACGCAGTAGAGACAAGCGTCGTCGCGCTGAGGGAGTGGAAGAGGATCGGCTAACTTAGCTAACTCTTCTGAGCCGTTGGATAAGAAATAGACGAACCAGATTTAATGCTACAGCAGTTATGAACAGTAGCATCGCACCAATCGATTGGTGTTAGGAACGATTATTAATGCATTGGACTGTAGCAATAGACTTGTTCTACTGTTTAAACAGTGCTTTGATACCTTAGTCGGTCACTGAGGTAGCATATCTGCATCGGGGAGTATGGCCTAGCCGTCAATTCTAGACCCTGCCATCATCTTCTTCTTCCTCCATTTTTTCCGCCAATTTTCTTTTTGACTCTTCCTCTGTAGCTGGCTAACGATGTCCTGCTGAAGGACAGCGATTTAATTTTGGATCGATGTTGCAAGAGATAAAGAAATTTCATTGATCGACAGACAAGAATCAAGATGGTGCGTCAAGAGTCATCGATCGATTCTCGCTGGGCGACCCGGCGAAACTTTGTCTCGCGTTTCAGCCGCATCGCGGCCCCCGTCTGGTGCACGTCCCTCTCAGCGCTCGGGCTACAAATTGGGCTGTCGCTGCGTGCGCGATTGGCGCGGAGGATCGTGCTAAAGTTGATGCCGCCGCTTTGCTGATAGCTCCGGTCCGTTGTTCTTGCAGGTCGCAGCTCGTCTTCATAGACGCTGACAGTTTAAATTTGAGCCATTTCATTTGTATCGTAATACGTTCAATCATCATGTAAATAATAAGAGAGAAAAAACCTTTTGATCTCAAATGATTAGTACTATCTGAAGTTACTGTAACCTGGAAAAAAAATTTAAAATCCAACCAAACTGAAAGACTTGTTCGTTAGTTAATTATGGCCGGTGGGTTTGATTTCAGTTGGGTCGAGCGAATCAAATTTAAAACTTACGGAGCAGTGGTGGTGGGTGGGGAGCAAGCGAGCTCCGAGACTGGGAGGAGCGAAGGGGAGCAGGTCACATTTGCAAAAGAAAGAAGGGACCAAGGGCATTGCACTAACAAAATGAGACGGCCAAGGAAAAGTTGGAGGAAAAAGGAGCAAGGGACGGAGACCGGAGCTCAGGAATAGCTGTTATGGTGGGTGGAGCTCTGAATCTGTGGAGGGATTTTCTTGCCTTTGTTTTTGTCAGTGTGCGTCGTTGCAGAAGTAATAAAAAGAAGGGCGAGATCATAGTTGAGCAAATGTTTTGTTGTTTTGTTTGTGTACTTTATCCCTTTTTCTGATTTTCAGGGGCTGTATACTACTCCGGTAAAGTACAAAAAGGAAATTCTATGATAATGTATACATCGTCATGTTAAGAATTAAATTTAACAAAATTTGAACCTTGGTAGAGAAATGGGCTGGCCAGTACTGTTGAAGGAGATCCTCTCCATGCCTAAGATAATCTCTCCAGAATGTTTGTTAGTTATGACCCGTTTTCCAATTATTGGTACAGAATAGTATAAGGTCATTAGAAGCTAAGCACTTATTTTCATTACGACACCACCTCTTTCACCCTGGTTCTTGGGGCTTTTGGACCAAAATGACACCACATATGTGTCAAAATGAAGACACTCAATAACAATCCGGTAAGGCGTCACTTCGATGGATTCCCTCTCTGCATCACTTGCTTGACTCTTTTTTTTGCCTTCTGTTCTCATGCTGCTACATAAAAGCCAAGTATAAAGAAACCATATACCATCGATTATAAACAATTCTGCAGAGGATAGATGCTGCGTCAGCCGTGAAGGCGATGCCCATTTTGGCTACAAATGGCTGTTGCAATCGCTGCCCAATACTTAGCTCCTTCTTTAGAGTCCAAACTATAATCCTTATTTTTCTTCTTGCTTACCATTAACATGTTATGCAGTGAAGGTGTCAGTAATGGAATGCATAATGTTTCCATAGAGACATTCTCAATACAGAGTGCTAGTAGTACATATCATCCTTAATCTCATTGTTGTGGATTGTGCAAATATACAAAATACAAGTACCTAGTGTGGATGTGTGATCCTCTTGCAAAAAATACCAACAAACTAAGAGCATCTCCAACAACCCTCTTAAAAAATTCCCCCAAAAGTCATCTTTTGAGGCCACCCCAAAAACTATTGGGGTGTATTTTTCTCTTTTCCTCCAACAATCCCTCTAAAAATGTCCCTAAAATCTTTAAATGAGCCAGGATATTTAACTTGCGACTCTGTTTTTCCATTGCAAGCACATCTCGTTTTTGCCGGGGATCGTACGGCGGCGGCTAATCAAGTAATCAGATTTCGTTCCAGCCAGCCAATTTGTCCTAGCGTTCAATCGATCTCACAATCGAACTAGTTTTTTTTTTTTTAAAAAAAAAAAAAAGAACTCACAATTGAACTCACAGCCAATTAGTCCTAGCGTTCAATGGAACTCACAATCGAAGTCACGATCCTGTGATGCATCGTGGCATTCAAACTCAATCTAGATTTCTGGGAACCGAGCACAGACCGGTGGGGACTGAGCAGGAAAGAATTTTAGGGGAGCCCAGAAACTTCCCTACATGTAACT
Organism: Zoysia japonica; assembly: GCA_001602275.1. Taxonomy (NCBI): domain Eukaryota; kingdom Viridiplantae; phylum Streptophyta; class Magnoliopsida; order Poales; family Poaceae; genus Zoysia; species Zoysia japonica. The sequence continues at coordinate 121,156 of BCLF01000141.1, forward strand.
GTGGAAAGGGAGTTTTTAGGGAAGCGTAAAGGTAGAGAAGTGTTTAGGAGAATTGTTGGAGAGGAGTTTTTTCATATTTTTCTTATAATTTGATTTGGAGAGAGTTTTAGGGAGATTGTTAGAGATGCTCTAATGCAGCAAATATGGAGGAGGAGGTGGTGGAAAAGAGGTGTACTTTGAAAGGGCAGTGCACTCCCCCCACCCCCAGGATCGGGGATTCCATCAGATTTCCTTTCCTGGTGTCACCTGCTCTTCCAACAAGCACATAAACCAATGGCAATGATCCCGGTGACGATAACTGTACCTTGATCCTGCCCCACGTTCCACTCAGAATGCGTGTATAGTGTGTCAGACTAAACCTTGTTTTGCTCATACAATAATAGTATACGATCACCTCCTTTTCTCTAAGATTCTTCCATGGGCATACAGGCTTAGACTTTAGACCAGTCTATCACGTACTCAATCGAACACACGCCCCATACTTGCTCCTCTCATGGCACAACAATACAATACTCTGATCCCCTTTTATCTGGACCTTTTTGGCTAAGATCACGAGCATGCATAATGTAATAATGCAAATGAGTTTGGCGCGTGCGCTGACCGAACACACTTTCACAATGAAAAAACCACCCGTGGATCAGCTCAAATCTTCGCCGATAGCAACTATGTCAGTGGCCAGGTCAAACAGTCTGATCAACATACTAGCACCAACTTCCAACGTCCTGCAAAACCATAAATTAACCCTTAGTGATACATGACTATGTAAAGTAATCACGCTTAATGATTTTCAAATGAAAGACATGATGGAGGCTTAGACTCTCAGCAAACCCTCTGCATGATACAGGTGGTCAAGGCATAATCAAACCATGCAAAGGAGTAAGACTGCAAGGACGGTAAAGTACCACTTGTGCAAGGTAACCCTTAGCTTCAAACTTTGTTTTATTAACTTGCAGTTTTTAATAAAAGTGCTCTTTTACAAAAATAGAAGTGAAACTGTAAAGTTGGCTAGGAAATATTTCAGAATTTACGGTATACTATAATGATTTTTCAGAAACCAGGCGTCTCAGTGCTACTGCACTCTACCAGAATATTTTTTTTGGTGACCCCATGGCAAACTGTACGCAAGCGGCTTGCAAACTGCAGAATACATTAGCTGATTAGATTAAGGATAGAAGTAACCACCACTATGTGCAATAGAAAGAATTAAAATCCAGCAATGTTGCAAGTCAAATGCCAACACGAGAAGAATGCAAGTGCTCAAGCTTTGCAGAAAAGAAGAATGGCACACTTAATGTAAGTAATCAATGTTCTACTGGGTCAACAGATTAAGAGCCAGAATCAGAGCAGAATCATAACAAAATTCATATGGAATTCAAAACCTTCTACATTAATATCTCAAGAATAAGGCACACCGAATGCTCAACTGCTAAAAAGATGAGCTTGGCAACCAAAACTATGAGAAAGGCTATTGCTTATCATGTTCTTCATACAGAGTATTATTGCTTCATAAGTTCTCTGCAGTATTTGCCACTAGATATACAGACAGTCCCCCGTCGGTTGAATGGTGAACTGTTGGGAGAGAATAAAGCCTCAATTATGCAACTATGCAACAATATTAGTATGATGTAAATAAATAATTTAACTTGGAATAGTTATGCAGCATCAATGTTGCAGTTCGCAATTATGCAGTAATCTAAGATATCTTAAATATGACATTTTGCAGCTAATGTGGTAGTAGTTTTCTAAAGTCACCTGGAAACTTTGGCTAAATTTCTGTAATAGGCTGTCATTGTAGTTTATTGTTCAAGTTACCCTACAACCCTTTTTACTTGTCGTTAGGATAAGTTTACTTGGTACCAATTAATGCTGAGTGGCTTCCCCTACTGACAAGAAAACATGTACAGCAATAATCTGAGACAAGACAAAGCAATTTAAAGCATTCCTGAATTAGAGTCGAAAAATTACTCACAGAATCACTTAGATATGTTTGTAGCATGCTGAGTTGAAACACCTGAAGCAAGATCAGTCACAGCATGCTTGAACTGGATATATTGTTTCAATATATGCATTGTGATAACAAGAAAAATGATTCATTGATATATTCTATCAAAGAGTACAACAGGGTGACTGACCAGTCAGTTTTTGCTCAACATTACTCAATCACCCAAGAGAAGAAAACAGGTCTCAAATTGATTCTCCAGTATTATGTAAGAACAGACCTTGGAAATCAAAGAATTGATCCAACATTGCGCTAGAAACAAAAAAGAGTGCACACAAAAACTTGTGCCGTGGTACCACAGCTCCAGCAATCCGTCTTGGAGATCTCGCTCCATCAAATACAACTCCAGCTGAACCAATCACACATGGAGGGAACAAGTAGGGATGGATTATCACGAGACGAACAACCATCCACGCTTGTATGTGACTAGAGTAACCACCGTCATCGCAGACCACACAGCGACGACCCACCTAGCCGCAAGCAATGCTGCCTCCTTCATGGCAATAGACCATCCTACAAGCCAGTCCAGCCCCTCCAAGCCCTCAAAAAAGTCCTTTTCTTGCACCCGCCACAGCGCGAGCAGCGACATCACGAGCAGCGGCGGAGCAACGAGCTGCGTGGCCACTGCACATAGGTGGTGGTTGTGCAGAAACACCTTGGCCCGGCCGTACTCAGTGTCTGGCGTGCGGCTCACGTGCAGCCGCTGGTACCAGCAGAACACGGCCTCGTTGAGGTACATCTGGACGGCCGGCCGCGCGGCCAGCAGCTGAAGCGCAGCCGCAGCAGCGAGCAGCCTTACCTCCTGCTCCGCGCCTTCCAAGTACCCGCAGCATTGGAGGATAGCGACCGCGGAGGAGACGAGAACGGCGAGGTGAAGGAGAAGGCGCGCGGGCGCGGAGGACGCGAGCACCGCGAGCCCAGTGCGGGGCTGGTCCGTGCCGAGCCAGAACGCACGAGCGAACCGTGCGGCCGGGAGCGCGGCCAGGGATGCGAGCGTGCCGGCGAAGGGGCTCGACGAGAGCAGCGTGGAGACGAGGAGCGCGCCAAGCGCGGCGGCGAGCTGAGCGGGGCGGGGCGAAGGGAGCACGACGTGGCGGAGGAGCGCGACGAAGAGGTAGGCCGCGGGGACGAGCGGCGCGAGCGGGACTACCGCGGAGCGCACCGGGAGGAGCAGCGCGGGCGGGAGGATCGCCAGCGGGAGGAGCAGCGCGATGTGGAAGGCGGAGAAGTGCGGGCGCGAGGCGAGCGTGCCGTGGGAGAGGCGGAGGCGGTACAGCTGCGCGGAGCTTGTGTCGAACGGGGAGGCGTCCGCAGCGCCGCGCTTCTTGGAGGATGGAGCGGGGCCGGAATTCGAGCCGGGCGGGCGGAGGACGGCGCGCGGGGTGGTGGAAGGCACGGCGTCCGGGTGGATGTACGTGTGCACGGCGTAGAGGAGGAAGGAAGGGATGTGGAGGAAATGGGCGGCTGTGGCGAGCACCAGGGCCGCCGCGGCGTGGAGGAGCGACGGCGGGATCGGGAAGGGGAGGGACACGGCCATCGCCGGCGGAAGGAGCAGCCGAGCAGGTTGGTGGGTCAGTGGCTGGATCACTGGATCTGCGATGGGAAGGTGCGTGGGATCGACGGAGCTAGATCATGGCCAGAGGGATCGTGTGGGTGACAATTGGGCCAAAAGATGTTGGGCTTAGATCTGGGCTGATTTGTACTTACCTCCGTTTACAAATACTTGTCAGTTTTGATTTTTTTATAAATTTTTTAACCGTTCATCTTTTTTAAAAAATTTTGACATATAGATATAAAAAATATACATTCTCAAAGTATATACGATGACAAATCATATGACATTATTTATAAATTAACTAACAAAATAATTTTAAAATTATAATTAGTCAAAGCATAAATAGTAATAAATTAACTAACGAAATAATTTTAAAATTATAATTAATCAAAGCATAAATAGTAAAAGTCAAAATTGCCAAGTATCAAGTATTCCATAACACAGAATCTTCCTTGTCTCTTCCCTCTTTTTGTTTTTTTTTTCTGCAACAAAATTCATGTTGCAAATGAACTCCCTCGTCACTTTTATGGTACACACGGTACACTCCTGATGATTAGTCATACGAGCCATCCATGAGAGCCGTCACAAGACAGGCAAAGGTAAAGTTAGCAAGCATGATAGGAGTACGTTGATACCAGGTATTGCTTGTTCTATCTGACCAAGTAGTGGTTCTGAAGCATCTACCGACGACTTATTTCAGTTGGCGATCCATGCCCAGGCATTTATATTACAGTGGCAGGCAGGATAAATAATACTTATTGCGTATATCATACAATTGCATACACTAATCACAGTGAGCCTCCTCAAATGTCTGGAGGAAGAGTAGCAAAAAAAACTCACGGCAGTTCTTTATTTCAACTGGCCCAAAATTAATAAAAGCGAACAGAATAATGATACATCATGGCTTCATCTGAGCAAGGTACATTATAAGAACGTAGCTCACTCCCCGCTCAGGATCGGGTTGATCAAAGGCTTCATCTGAGCAAGGTACACGATTGCGTACCTACAAGGAAACAATAAAGACATGGTTAACAGAAGAGGAAAGCAGCACTCTAGCCACAGAAGAGTGTTGATTAAGCATAAAAAAGAACTGATGCAGGGATAGGATAACTGTAGGAGATAAAAAGGATACCCAGACAAGAAAAGAGCTGTACGGGTATGTGAACCATTTCTCTAGTTTCTAACTCTTCTACGAAACTTGATAAAAAAAAACTCTTATACGAAACCAAAAAAAAGGGGGTATGAAATTTAGAGATACATCTAAGCAGTTAGTTCGGGAACACCCAGTGTTTATTAGAGATGTCATATAAATTTATCAATCACAAAATGAACTTTTATAATGATATGGTTACATTGTATAAAAAATGTAAATAACATAAGGCATGGATAAAAAAATTCCTAGGGTATCATGTCACCAGGGTGATCTACGGAATGCATGTAGATACAAGAGGTTTTTTTTTTGGATAAAGTCCAAATTACTACCCTCAAGGCAAAGTTCAAATAACCCCCTAAACTATTGTTTGGTTTATTTTGTCCCCACAACTTTACTATTTGGCTCAATTTACCCCCTACTACAATTTATCTTTTTTGTTTCTCCATATATAAGTTTAATCTTAAACTAAAATTTTACAAGATGGTAGAGCATAACATAATACATGTTAGAAAAATGCATCAACATTTTTTATCATTATTTTCATATAGTTTTATATCTTAAGAATTAATTGACTATTAAATATTCTTCCGTATGAAAATAATTAAAAAATAATTTATGATGTATTTTTTTAAATATGTGTTTTCATGTGCTCCATCATCTCGTAAACTTTTAGCTTAAGATCACTCTTATATATGGAGAGAAAAAAAGACAAATTGTAGCAGGTGGTAAATTGAGCCAAATGGCAAACCTGTGGAGATAAAATGAACCAAAAAATAGTTTAGGGGGTTATTTGGACTTTGGCTATAGCTGAGGGTAGTAATTTGGACTTTATCCTTTTTTTTTGGGAGAGGGGGGGGGGGTCATGTAGATACAAGAGTTGGAGACAGCATTGAATACAGTTTGATGCATACATGAATAAAACCTGATCCTCCTAGTTAAATAAGTACAGGATATCATAAAGCGTTAGTAGCGCACAGGCTCATTATTCTCCTATTCGCAACTTCATGTTATGTTTATTTTCAGTATAAAAAAAAAGGTGCCCTTATGTTATGTAAACTACAGAAATATTCACAACAGTAGCCACATTTGAGAGAGAGTGAAACCACAAGGTTAGAACTTACATCATCCAAGCACAAATTACGGCTGTAACCACCAAGGTCAAATGGAATCTGCATAACATGGGTCACCAAAGTTTATTCAATACCCTTAAAAACATATCGGTAGCTCAAACGTACACACAAAGAGACTCGGAATTCAACTGTCAAAGTTGATTATACCAATTTTTCTCAAAGCAAAATGTAATGATAACCAGACGGTGATACTGAAACTGGAATACGGAGTACATTTTAACTAAAAAAAGGTATTCTGAGTAAAGTTAAGACATGGATACACAATTAAAATTCTACAGTGCAAAGTTCAGATGAAAGCAGGCATTAACCTTTCATTTTCAGAGTTAAGTTAAAGGTCTAATAAATTGTGCACTTAATATCACTCGTTAATCCTTCTACCCTTCCCCGGACCCTGTTCTAGGGGGAACCGGGCTACCTTTTTTATGTAACAAGTTGCAGAGCATGGATATTCACTGACACGTTAAGTTGTAACAATGGTATTCTAGCACAAGCATGGTCATAATAATCACATTGCGACCTTATGATGGAAGAAAAAGAGACATAAATAAGAACCCGACCACTTCAGAACTCCAGGTGAAAAGTATGCATCCATTACATGCCTTCCAAATTAAGAATCGCGAGAAAATTGGCCTCAGAAATTATAAATTAACACGTAACTAGTCCCTCATATGATCATATCGCATACTCCCTCCGTTTTTACGTACTTTCAGCAATGAAGCGGTAGACATTGCGTGAACATCTAAAGAATAGCTGTGCAAGTGTAGGTGTGCTAGCAAGAATTCGAGGGTTTGTTTACTCTCCCATTGAGAACACAAATTATCCAGCGGATTTACAGCCCGTACTTCAAACCGATTATAGGATCAATAGCTCTGTGGTGGATCTGAGCGGGCAAACCCTAAGGCTAGTCAATCAACCTAAATCTAGATCAATTCCACAGATAGATACCGCCGCGATCGATCCGCAAGGTCAAACCCACCCAAATCCACACCCGGGATCCCAAATCCCCATGCCAAAAACCAATTGCACGATCAAACAGTCCCGGATCAAGGGAAGCAAGGATCGAATCGAGTGCGTGTGAGAGAAAAGGAGGAAGAAGCGCGCGTACAGGTTCGTGGAGGGCCCTCGGTTGCAGCAGAGGAGCGCGAATAGGGAGGCGACGACGCCGGCGAGAAAGAAGATGAGCGTCGTGACCAGGAACCCCATCGTCGACGAGCTCGCGCGGCGCCGCTGGTGTCACCCTCGCGCGCGCGCTGGAACGCAGGATCTCGCACGGTTCGTCGCGGTGGGCGATGCGACACGAAGACCAGAGGAATCCGGTGGAGAAGAGAAGATGGATTGGTGCCGGCACGCCACGTGGGCGGATCGTGATTCAGTTTCTCGAGTATGGGCTGGGCCGGGCTTGGCCGGCCATAAAACGTTACAGGCCGCGTCTCTGCGGAATCCCATGAACAACTAACTGGGTTGGCTGACTGCTGACACGATGGAAAAGCCCACGTACTCTAAAACAAGGCCCACTTTGTATTCCTCATGGATTGCAACGGAAGCGAAAGAAAAAGGTCTCTAGAAAATGGCCACATATCTTCGACGACCTTGAATCTAATGGTTTGATTTGAATTCCATCGTCCACGTACGCGACTAAACATTCAAAAACTTTTACGAGATCGAGTCCAACCTTGAGTCTGATGGAGACACCCCATTTAATTTCTTCTCTGCTTATAACTTTATGTATAAAGAAGAAAAAAGAACACAGCTATGTCTTTCGGGTTCCACGCAGGCCGCACGAAGACGCCAAGAACGCGCGCCATCAAGAGCGAGCCAGCTACTTGCCGCTGATTAACCTGACCTGCTTAAGTGCTAAGCTTCGGTGCTGTTTCGCGCGCCTCATGCAAGAAGCTACTCCTCTTCCTCCTCCCACCTCCCTCCTACTTTCCCCGCCCCGGGCTGCGATAGCCATGCACCGGTATAAACCTGCACGCGACCTGCCCGCTATTCGTAGGACGCCGGCTACTTGCGCCACCCGTGTTGTGATCGAGCGTGCACGTACGCGATGTCGTCCTCGTTGCGCTTCTTGCCGAAGAACGGCCTCGGCGGCGACGGGTACTTCACTGGCGTCGCGCTGGAGGTGACAGTCCTGTCGGCGGAGTCGCTGTGCCTGCCGCCATCATACTCGTTGCTGCCGCGCCGGCTGCGTCCGTACGTCACCGTGTCGTCGGACGCGTCCGCCTCGGACTGCTGCTACAGCACGGCGGTGGCGTCCTCATCCGGCGCGGGCGGCGAGCACTCATGGGGCGACACGGTCGTGGTCCCCGTCGGCGCGGAGTTCCTCGCGGGCCGGGCCGACGTCCACGTCTCCGTGCTCTCGGAGGCCAGCTGCCGTCTCGTCGGCGCCACGCTACTAGGCTGGTGCGGCATCCCGGCGTCCGACGTGCTCGACGGCCTCCACGCGCCGCGCGCGCGCCGGCGGCTCAGCTACTCGCTGCGGTGCCCGCGGCGCGGCGGCGGGAGCCAG
>BCLF01000141.1:129837-149388 GCA_001602275.1 Zoysia japonica
CTCGGCCTTGGCGACGCCGACGCGCGGCTCGGTGCAGGGCCGGTCGTCGCGCCACCTGCCACAGCAGCGCAGGCCGCGCAGCAGGGGTGGTGCCGCGTGGCGATGGGCATCCCGGTGTCCGGGGCGTCGGCCGAGGCTGCCGTCGTAGGGACGCCCTGGCGGCCGTGGGGCACGGCATCGCGGTGAAGAGGCGACGACTAGCCGTGGAAAAACCGTGGAAGCTGAGGCTAGCCTATCAGTGATCAGCTCGCTTGACGCGACCAAGTCGCGAGCGGCAACTTTCCCGCGTCGCGACGAGAAATAGCGGCGGGAAAGGTAGAGGAGTGCGTTAGTCAAAACCAGCTTCTTCCATGAAGGTGCCTGGATGTCTGGCCGGCTGTGGGGCTGATTGGTGGGGCCGGATCCCGATGGACATATGTTGGTTAGAATGGCTTTGTGCTTGATGGTTCAGTTATGTAACTTGTAAATGGGGTGCATGATTAATTAACTGTTTCTTTGTCCAAAAAAAAATAGCACAACTTTTGGCAAGATCAGACGACTTTACATTGAAAATATATATGTTCCATTTCATTCCTTTCTACAACTACTTCTTACAAACCAACCGAGCTGGCAACAAATGTTGCGTTACACCCAGGTCACGACACCCGTTTAAGACTAATCAGGCAGACGCAGTCGCCCATTAGCACCAACAAACGCAACGAATCTGTAGAGCGAGAGCGAGTGAGAGAGATCGAGAGAGAAGGAATGCCGCAGGCAAATGCACAACAATTGTGTTGATTGAGTAGCAGTGTACATGTATTTATACAAGAGTTGAGCGATAGCAGCTACTAACTAAGTCTCCTATAATGTAGGCATTGCGATAACAGCTACTGACTAAGCCTCCTATAAGCTAGGCATTACTCCTAAAGAATAGGTAAACACGAAGACTGTTAACACCCTGCCGCAGTCTCAGCGGGCCTAACAATGCTGAGACTGGATCGAAACTTCTCAAACTGATGCGCAGGTAATCCCTTCGTCATAATATCGGCAAATTGCTGATCTGTTGGAACATGCAAAATGCGAAAATCTCCAAGTGCTACTCTTTCACGAACAAAATGAATGTCTAGCTCGATGTGTTTTGTCCGACGATGATGAACTGGATTTTCTGCCATATACACAGCTGAAACATTATCACAGTATATGATAGTGGCCTTGTCGACATTGCAACCAATTTCTCCAAGTAATTGCTTCAGCCAGACACATTCAGCTACTGTATTTGCAACACCTCGGTATTCAGCTTCCGCACTTGAGCGTGAGACAGTTGGCTGTCGTTTGGAAGACCATGCAACAAGAGAATCACCGAGATAAACACAGTAACCTGATGTAGATCGTCTGGTGTCCGGGCAGCCGGCCCAATCGGCGTCGGTGTAGGCGCAGATGGATGTCAATGGTGAAGCCGAAAGTTGCAGACCAAAGGAAGAAGAACCACGCACATAGCGTAACACTCTTTTGAGCATGGCTAAATGAGTGTCTCGAGGATCATGCATATGTAAGCAGAGTTGCTGAACGGAATATGCAAGATCAGGGCGTGTCATTGTGAGATATTGAAGAGCACCGGCAAGGCTGCGATATTGAGATGCATCATCGACTTGTGATCCAGAGCTGGAAGCCAACTTTGGTTTGGTGTCGATGGGTGTGGAAGCCGGTTTACAGGTGAGCATACCAGCACGTTGAAGCAGTTCTTCGGCATATTTTTGTTGGGAGAGAAAGAAACCTGATGAGGAGCGGGTGACTTGTATGCCGAGGAAATAATGAAGTGGGCCGAGATCCTTGATTGCTAGCGAGGCTTGTAGGCGTCGGATGATGTCTTGCAACAAAGAATTGTCAGATGCAGTTAGAACGATGTCATCGACATATAAAAGAAGCAAAGCTGTCGAGGATCCCTGCCGTAGTGTAAACAGCGATGCGTCAGAACGCGAAGGAGCAAAGCCAATAGTGCCGGCAACAGAAGCAAACCGTTTAAACCAAGCCCAAGGTGCCTGTTTGAGTCCGTATAAAGATTTGGACAATAAGCAGACATGATCAGGTTTGGAAGCATCAACGAATCCTGCAGGCTGGTAGCAGTAGACCTGTTCATCAAGAATGCCATGAAGGAAGGCATTCTTGACATCTAGTTGGTGCACGGGCCAATTCAGAGAGGCTGCAAGTGTCAAGACGGTTCGGATTATCGCTGGCTTTACGACGGGACTGAAAGTGTCAGTGAAGTCGATGCCAGGACGTTGACGGAAGCCACGAACAACCCAGCGCGCTTTGTATCGTTCCAGAGAGCCATCAGCACGCAATTTGTGTCGGAATACCCACTTTCCAGTCACGATATTGGCATGCGGCGGGCGTGGAACGAGTGTCCAGGTGTTGTTGGTTTGAAGAGCTGTGAACTCCTCTTGCATAGCAGCCAGCCAGTTGGGATCACGAAGAGCAATACGTATGGAGGATGGTATAGGAGAAAGTGGTTGATGTTCAGCTAGCTGGGCATAGCGAAGGTTGAGCCGGCGAGTACCATCCTGGTTGCGTGTGATCATGTGATGTCGAGGTGGGTTTGGTTGAGGTGGAGGTGGATTTGGAGGTGGAGGTGGAGGAGTGGTTGTTGGGCCTGGGGCGGAGGAATCGGTCGCACGGCGTGTATGACAGATCATGCGGCATGTCGAGGGAGTACTGGGTTGAGGGCCGTGATTAGTGGTAGTGGACGTGGTACTGGGAGACGTGGATGGAGCCGCACCGTTACGAAGCGGATATGGTGGAACAGAATAAGGATCCAGTGGACTCGACGAGCTTGGCGGCGAACTGGACGCACGCGACGTCGTTGGAATTTCCATGGAACCTGGCTGTGAAGCAAAGGGAAAACAGTTTTCGTCAAAGTAAACATCACGAGAGATAATTATCTTTTGTGTATCCAGGGAGTAGCAACGGTATCCTTTTTGATTGGGTGGATAGCCTAAGAATACGCACGCAGCAGACCGAGGAGCAAGTTTGTGCGTGGTAGTGGATGCCAAGTTTGGATAACATAGACAACCAAAAACTCTCAGGTGATCATACGTTGGTGTGGTGCCATGGAGAAGTTCATAAGGTGTCGCAAGTTGGCGAGGTTTGCACGGTCTGCGATTTAGAAGATAGGTGGAGGTGGCGAGTGCTTCAGCCCAGAAGCGATAAGGCATAGATGCCTGAAGTAGCAGAGTACGCATGGAGTCATTTATCGTGCGTAAAACTCGCTCGGCTCTGCCATTTTGCGGAGAGGTGTAAGGGCAGGTAAGTTGATGAACGATGCCGTGATGGGAGAAGAAGGAGCGCATTGCATTGTTGTCGAATTCACGTCCATTGTCAGACCGAAAACAGTGAATAGCCTGTGAGAACTGAGTCTGAACAAAAGCATGAAAATGAATGAAAACAGCAGCAACTTCAGATTTATTTTTCATGGGAAACGTCCATACATAGTGACTGAAATCATCTAACAGCACTAGATAGTATTGATAACCAGTAATGCTAGAAACAGGCGAGGTCCAGACATCACCGTGGACAAATTGAAAAGGAAAAGTGGAAACTGATCTGGAACTAGCAAAGGGCAGCCGTGTGTGCTTGCCCAATCGACAGGCATGGCAAGGAGCAGGGGCACCTTTATTACAATCAAAACAAAATTTGTGTAGCAAATGGACAAAAGACTCATGGCTGGGATGGCCGAGTCGTCGATGCCAAGTTGCCGTAGTGGTGGCGAGGAAGGCCTGCGCTGCTTGGACAGTGAGAGGATACAAGTCCCCATCACTGTCACATCGGAGAAGAACTGTCTTGGTCTGTAGATCCTTGATAGAGAAGCCAATCGGATCAAACTCGACAGAAACAAAATTCTCACGGGTGAAAGTACGAACAGATAAGAGATTCTTAATAAGATTTGGAGCTACAAGCACATTAGAGAGAGAAAGAGGGCGTGAAGCAGTGGGAATGATAGAGTGCCCAAAATATAGAATTGGAACGGTGGAGCCATTTCCAACAACGATGGTTGCTGGAATAGAAGGAGTGGAGAGGGAATGAAGATTACCAGGCTGCGAGGTCATGTGCTGAGAGGCGCCGCTGTCGAAGTACCACTCGGTAGACGGTGATGCTGAAGAGGACGACGCCATGTTGTTCAGCGCATGAATCAGAGACGCCTGATCCCACGACGGCTGTGGAGGTGCTGGTGCAGAAGGGAGCGCCGGGGGATGCTGCAACGATGGTGCAGCGAGGTGTGCCTGATGAGGGACACCAGGACGAGATCCGAGGAGGCCGGCGGCGGGAGGCGCCTGTGGACGACCAAGATGCCAGGCCTGGAACATGCCCGCGAGCATGTTTGGGTTGACCTGTGCAGGCGGAGGAGGACGCACCACGTTGTTGTTGTGGCCGCCAGAGCTTTTCTTCTTGTTGTTGTTGTATCGCTTCTTGTTGTTGGTGGTGCCGGAAGAAGAGGGAGAAGATGCCGGAGGTGGAGGAGCAGCTCTGGCTGCCAACCCAAAGTAGGGGGCGGCGATTGCAGCGAGGGCGGCATTCGGCTGTTGAGCCATGAACGCGGCATGGCGAGCAGCAATATCAGCCTGCGCCAGACGATGTTCTTCAAGGATCAGCTTCGAACGTACCTCGAGGAAGGATGGCAGCGGCGGGTGCATGGTGATGTTGGGGATGACACCATGCATCCGTGGGTTGAGGCCGCGAAGAATCGTGAGGACAAGATCACGATCATCAACAGGGGCACCAAGGTCGGACAGAGTATCAGCCAAGGTCTTCATCTTGGTGCAGTAGGCGAGTGCCGTCATGTCACCTTGAAAAAGATTGCGAAATTCGGCACTGATGTAAACCGAACGCGCCTCTCTGTTGTCAAGGAACAGAGATCGGATGCTACGCCAAAGGGAATAAGCAGTATCCCGTTTGGTCTGAACAATCCGCAAAAGTTCAGTAGAGATGGTGACGTAGATCCATGAGACAATGGCAAAATCGTTTTGAACCCAGTCGGATTCGCCACGAGGAGTAGAGCCGTTGATGTGGTCCATCAGACCAAACTTGGCAAACATGACGAGGAAGAAGCGGCTCCAGAGGCCGTAGTTGGATTCCTGAAGATCAAGGACGGCAGGAATGTGGGACTTGATGTTGATCAACTGAATTTGAGCGGCAGGAGCTGGTGTTGTGGTGACTTCGGTGGCAATGTGCGGCGAGCCGGGGGGCGAGGAGTCGCCGGAGCTGGGAGAGGATGGTTGGCTCATGGCGTTCGCGAGAGGGAAGGAGAGGGCAGCGGAATTTTAGGATCGGCAGTATACTGATACCATGTAGAGCGAGAGCGAGTGAGAGAGATCGAGAGAGAAGGAATGCCGCAGGCAAATGCACAACAATTGTGTTGATTGAGTAGCAGTGTACATGTATTTATACAAGAGTTGAGCGATAGCAGCTACTAACTAAGTCTCCTATAATGTAGGCATTGCGATAACAGCTACTGACTAAGCCTCCTATAAGCTAGGCATTACTCCTAAAGAATAGGTAAACACGAAGACTGTTAACAGAATCGAATCAATTGACTGTTTATGTATAATTACGCGCCTAAGTATACTTTGCATAATATTTACTAATGTACATCTACGCAAATTGCAACAAAAGAATCAAACTTGCGCGCACATTTTCTTCGTTCTTCGTTCCGACGACGCAGCTTCATCCTCTGCGTACGTCTGCCGTGATCAGGTCAATACGACGGGAGGGGCGAACGGGGCGCAGTACAGGGGGAGGATGGCCTGACCCGGGCCCTGTCTCTTCTCCAGGTCCGGGCTGGACGCCGACTGGTGGCCGTCGCTGCTGCTGCGGTTCCCGGAGCAGGCAGGGCTCAGAGGAGGCTCCTCCGACGCCGCCGGCCGTTTCCTGAACGCGGCGATGCCACTCCGGCAGAGCGGGCACGGGATGGAGCCGGCGATCCCCGGCGCGTCGTACGACTTGATCACCGAGCAGAGGTCCAGCGCGCACTTCACGCACAGCTCGTGCCCGCAAACTGCAGCGTCGACATGGACACAGGTTGTTTAGATTCAGCTCCATTCATGAATGTTGTTGTTTCGATCTAGTGAGTAGTGATCAGCTGCGTATATGTATGAGTTATAGTTGGGAGTAATCACATCACTAGTAACAAACCTTCTGCAGCCACGTCGCAGGATCTTTCCAGGCAGACCGCGCAGGCTTCGCTCTCGTCGACGGTGTCCCAACACACCGACGACGAGCTGAGAAGAAGCAGGCCACGGAACTCCCTCGCGAGGGTGAGCACGCTGGCGAGCGGCGAGGAGAGGTACCCGGACGGCGGGAACTTGGGGATCGGCAAGTGCGACTTGGGCGACAGAACATGCTCGAGCCAGTGGCAGCCCCACGTTCTCGCCACGTCAACCGGGAGCCACCTGACTAGCAGAATTCTCGCGGCCATGAGCATCGATCGATCGATCCGGAGCGTTCATATATAGCTCAGCCAACGGATACTGAGGAGAAGAAGAAGTTTGTTAATTACCCGTTGCAGTTGATGACTGTTCTGTCGGCTCCTCGCGACACAAGGATCTGCGCAGGAACGAGCAAGCCTCGTGTGTCAGTTTTACTGGTGATCTGAAACGGTGCGTGGGGATCAGATGGAACCAGACAGAGCAACAAGTACAACTTGCCTGGCAGCACTTGACCTCGCCGCCCGCGGCGGCGTAGTGCAGCGGGGTGCTCCCGGCGCCGATGGAGCCCATCGGCGACGCGGCGCAGGGGAGCGTCAGCGCGCCGAGGTCCGCGTGCTGGTCGATGAGCAGGTGCACGCAGTCGACGTGCCCGTGCAGCGCGGCGAGGTGCAGCGCCGTCAGCCCGCCGCTCGCCGTCTTGTTCACGAAGCTGCAAGTACAACGGTGTGCGTCAGGCAGACGGCGAAGCAACTTACCTACCGGTGCCTCCTAGCAGTAGGGAAGCGAGCAAACGTTGCGTCTGAACTGAACGCGGTGCTTGCTTACCTGTCGCTGTCGCCGGCGACGGCCGCCAGCAGCAGCCTGACGCACTTGACGTGCCCTCCGGCCGCCGCGACGTGCAGCGCCGTCCGGCTGCTCAGGCTGTCCGCCTTCCACACCTTCAGTTCAGATCAGGGACACGAAAACGAAATCAAACAATCTGCTCGTCTAATTAACCAAGCATTACCAATGTCTAATTAACAAAGAACATTGCAAACAATTTGCAATGCGCATTTTGCAAGGATCACATCAAGAGTACGAGTGTGACGAGTGTACTCACATTGCATCTGAAAACCAACAGCGTCTGAACCACCTCCCAGTGACCGAACCGGCACGCTTGCATCAGCGCCGTCTTCAATTAATTTGCACGTGGAAAATACGGGCATCAATGTCAATCCATCAGCGAATCAAACAGGTACGAAAATGCTGGTTTTGAGCAATTTATTTAACAAAAAAAGAAATGCAAGTCCTGTTACTGTTTCCCAGAGGAGCTGGGAAACACGGTTTTTTTTTTTTCACTCCAGTTTTCAGCAAACCAAAAAAACGTCAAAATTCATGTCCAAATTACTCGTCATCAGAAACTCCTCCCCAAATTAACCGGTGCAACAATTTACCACAGTGAAATCGCTCACCTGGCCATAGATGTTCCTGGCGTTGACGTCGGCTCCGTTCTCCAGCAGCAGCGCGGCCATCTGACGGAGTGAGACACAAGCGAGTTGGTTAGGAAGAAGGTCGATTAGGACGCGTCCGGAACCATGGCTTCCCAACCGTCTTGGCCACGATTTTTCTTAGGACTCGCGACGGGTTTGTTCTCTTCACTCCGAAACGTCAAAACACGTCCCTTTTTGGTTTTAATTACGTACGCTCTGATGCGACACGATTTAAATAAAATTAATTAAGAAGCGCTAGGTAGGCTTTCTGACGCAGCAACTAGAGCGTACGCTAGCCTGGAGAACAAACAACATCGATCATATATATATTTGTATTTTTTATTGAGCGGACATAAATTTTCTAAAACCAAGCCCTATGAATATGCTGCAGCTGGAAAATAGTATCACTATCACAGGGTAATAATTGGGCCCTCTACCAACTTGCAGATTGAAAAGTACGGAGCAGTCGAGAGTGAGGATGAGTCATCAGGTTGACGCTGGAGAGCCAATTAGCCAGGCCACTTGTTGATCGGATCCACGTTACATCCCGTAATAAAAATCGCGCTGTCACGGCTCCCTTCGCCACATGTTTGACGGGATAATTATCTGCGCGCGGCCATGATTTTCGCGGGGAATTATTACGTGACGCTGAACCGGGAGAAAAATCTTTAGAACAAAGTTTAGGTGGACATAGAGAGTCGCGTAGCATGCACTTCATAAAAAAAAATTCAAAACTGATGGGAGAGATATGAGCAATATGCTGGTGATTATGTTTTTTCAACCTAGCTTACATATAGGTACGGGAAATCCTGACTTATTAAAAAAACTTATATGAGATGCGGAGTGTAAATAGACGCCATTTCTAACCCAAACTCTTAAGACGTTTTTGCTCCGAAACCGTACTGAATTCAGTAAAGAAAATGAACCACTTGATCATGATCAGGATTCAGGAGAGATGCAGGTCAACAGTAGCTTACTCCGCCACTCGGATCGCATGAAGTGCAACTGTGCAAGGCTTACTATCCTCACGCGCATGTACGTACCTCGTGGTGTCCCTTCGCCGCGGCGAGGTGAAGCGGCGAGTTGAGGCTACCGAAGGCGGCGCAGCGCGCGAGCCCCGGGTTCTCCGCCAGGAGCCGCCGCGCCTCCGCCATGTCGCCGTCCCTGGCCGCCGCCGCCAGCCGCTCGCCGAGGCCCGCGCAGCCCAGGGCGTTGCCCATACTGTTTATTATTACGGGCCGCCGCCGTCGGCAACAACACGGCCGGCAGTGCACCACCACCACAGCCCTGCTCCTCTTCCTTCCAAAGCGGCCAGCTCTTGCTGCTTTCGTTGCAACAAAACAGAAGCTTCTTCTTCTTCTTCTCCGATTGCCTGTTTGCTCGGTTGGTAAACCGCTCACGCTTCAGGCGTGAGAGGAGCCCGATCGTTGGCAAAAGGCAGCGGTTCCCGTACTTTGTTGCAGCTGGTAGGTCTTATACACTGATCCGCTCCTGCTCTCGACCAATGGCCATGCATGATGAGTTAGATAGACAGACAGACTTGATCTCTTTCTCTCTCTTGGTAAGAAGAGACTGGTTAGGCACTAGGGTATTTATTAATTATTAAAATTAAGGGTGCGTGTGTGCGTGGTATTTTTGCACAAACAGCCCTGCAGTTTGCTGTTTATGTGTATACAGTTCGTAGCCAGACTCACATATCTTTACTTGCCAACGCCTAGCATTAACGCAACAACAGGTACATGTCGTTTGCTGGATCAAGTTCAGATCAGCATGCAGCTAATTAACAGTAACCTTGCAGAATTGAGCCATCGGACGGTGACTTTTACAGCTCGGCTCTTACTTTCTTGTATTTCTAAATTATTGTTATGATAAAAATTCTTGTTTTCAAAAAAATAATTTATGGTCCAAATAACAATAATTTATGGTCCAAATAACAATAATTTAAAAATACAGAAAATATCCGTTAACCATTGTCTCTAGCTTCTAGGTGTAACTTGCAATTGTGTACTGAACTAATGTTCATAAGTTGGATTGCGCCGGCCTATTAGATGAATCAATTTGTTGTTGCAGTTGGATATAATAGTTCGGCTTATTCCTGTCAGTCCAACTAAGACAAGATTTTTTTTAATACATATGAATTATCAATTTAATACTAACTATCCTGAACAGCATGATATTTTATATACCAGTGAGATGAGATGTGCTTCGTGGAGAGGCTCTGAGCCACAATTACCGCAACAAAAAGAAAATGGGAGAAAAATCCATAATGTACAAGGTATTATTATTAATTAGCCACCTCTTATTACTACCATTAATAAAAAGGAGAAAAGCGACTGGTTGATGTGAGACTATTCGGAGGGAAGAAAGAAGGGGCTGTGCAGGCGACGGGACCTGCCTACAGGCCGGGTTTAGGGCAATCAATGATGATGACACCACAACTTTTGGCTGCACTGTTCACTAATAATACGCGGCGCTCGTTTATCAGGTTTTAAAAGAAGGAGATTACCTCTTCTTTTTTAAATTGACCTTATCGTTGGCTTCTTCATTTATCTTTTACTATTCATCTTATAAAAAAAATTGATAAATTTTATATAATTTGATTTATTATTAGAATTATTTGAGCCACAACTTAAAAATTTACATATTTAAACAAAATTTTAGAATAAGACAAATGGTCAAAGTTGAACGTAGAAGTCAACTCTGACATCAATTAAAAAACAGAGAGAGTAAGTTTTAACGTACTCCCTCCGGTCAAAAAAAAAGTGGTTTTGGACAAATGATATGGTTTTCAAAATATAACTTTGACTTTTATTTTCTATAAAAATATTTATTAAAAAACATATTTATACTTTTATAAAATTACTTTTCATCTAATTATATAATTTTTATATTTTTAAACTTAACAAGTTAAAACTTTTTTAATTTATATTTTCAATGTTTGACTTAAAACATTGTCGAAAACGAACGTTTTTTTCGGGAGGGAGTATTGCCTAGCTTGAAAACAGTAAAAAGGTTGCAAACAAAAAAAACAACTCTGATCCATTCCAATCTAGTCCTCCGTATCTAAATATAAAAATTAGATATCTTGTGGACCCGACTAATTTTAATGTGCACACAGCGAAGCAGCTAGAATACAGCACGCCGATTTCCTGCAATCTGTTTGGCTTCAATGTTCTTCTTCCAGTTGAGGGAAATTTAAATCTATATTGAAATAAACAAATCTCTCAGCGTGTCCTGACTGAGTTCCGAATACCATCTTCATTCAGGGGTAGGCTGTAAAGTCCTCCATAGTCTCTCTCATCATGGAGATTGGAGAAGCGTTTGTTGTGCTCACGCTTCCACCTAATTCCATCGCTCGCCAGTGGCCCGGCCGTTAAGAAATCTTTGGGGTTAGAATCTCCTCCTTGCGTGAGAAACAGAGGAATCTCATCACAGGGAATCTGGCCACACCAGAGCTCATGTCGATCTCATCGATGTCCATGAGTGTTGGATTCTTGCAAGTGCAAGGGATCAGCAATGTATTGCTGGTTGTCTCTCTCGCTAAGTGCCTAAGTGCTCGGTGCACCCCGGCATAGCAAGGCGCAAGTCACTGGCAGGACGGCGGCCTGAGCAAGCTTACTGATCATAATTGGCTCCATTTAGAACGCATTATTCTTTCATGTTTCATTCTTTTTTTTTCTGTGAGATTGCTGTGTTTCAAACAGTGAAGCATTACTGGCATACGAAGAACTCATCTCGTGTTGCAATAGCGTCAGATTAACACGCCTAACATCCAGCAAACAACGCTGCAACAAACGTCGATCTGCGTAGAAACGTCGCAGGGTAATTTCCTTCTCCTGGTCGTGTGAAGCCACGTGTCTCCACACGTGTGCACGGACCGAAGGGACCGGGTGCAATCTAATTCTCCTAGCCGGGTACACGTAGCCGAGGCTCGAGAGAGTTGTGTGATTGGCAGGGGAGACAGAGACACGCATCGAAACGCAGTTGCCCCCACGGAATCGCCTGCTCGAGCGCAAGTTGCACCCAATGGGCACGCATCGAAACGTGTCATTCCTCGATGATCCTTTGACTGCGCCGGATCAGATCACGTGCACGCCTGTGGCCTCCTGTTCCGTCGGGCTTGTTTGGGTCCGGGCAAAAACTCATGGGTAATGACACGTGGGCTTGATCTCAACAAACATGGATCGTGTTTAAACTCCGTTTTATGGCATCCAATACTGTTCGTCCAGCTTAAGAGCGAGGTGTAATCTTGCGTTTCTAGATTGGCTGAAATGATAAATATCCATGGAAGTCATTTACACACATGCATGGCTGAACGGGAACGAGGACTACGACTCCACAGAACACAAGCGACCGGAGCCTGAACCGAGTGGTCAAGAACCTGAACCTGAACTTCACAGAGAGGTCACCGGCAAGGCAACTCCTTGATCAAGCGGCAGAAAAGTGCAGTATGGGCAGCCGAGAAAAAGCCATTGGTTATCCTTGCATGTTTGAAAACAACACATCATTCTCTTATTTTTGCGAATAAAAAAACACACACGTCTTCATTAAAAAAAAAAAGAAATCCACACAACATGCTGGGATGGAAATGCAGCGATTGCACTGTGTCAACCATTTCCGCCGAACCTATCACCTGATAACCCACCGGATGGACCGACAACTGCCTCCATACACCGGCCGTCCATTATCATCTCTTACTCTCTTCTGATCTTTAATCGACGTCGCTGTTGATTTTAAAATTTAACTTTGACCACTCGTTTTATTCAATTTTTTTGATAAATTTTATATATTTTGATATAATTTGATTTATCATTAGAGTTATTTGAATCACAACTTAAAATTTTATATATTCGAGCAAATTTTTTAAATAAAACGAATAGTTAAAGTTGATCGTAAAATTCAACCACAACATCAATTATCTGCTCTTCTGCCTGAAATTTCATTTCAGAAGTGTCGGCAGCAGCGTTGAGTACTGCACGCTCAGCATGGGGGCTAATCAAGCGCGCCAGCAACCTCGTGGATTCTTCCTCCCATTCATGTCCAACGGCGAGATCAGATCTGATGCCCCTCTTCTAACCCAAAGTTTCAGGACATGGCACTCCATCTCCAACCATGTCTTGCTGGCATGTGCCACTGTCCCAATGAAACAAGAGTTTGGATCTGATGTGCAGGCATTCAGATAGGGCACTCTGAAATCCAGAGCAGGGATCTGACGTGCACGCATTCAGATAGGACATCCAGAAATCACATTGCAAATATCAGCCAACACTTAATAAGATTATTAGATCTGAGTTATTAATGTCAACAAAAGATTGTTGCGAGCCGTGTCATGGATATAAAACAAAAGGAATTGCTTTCACGTCCCTTCCTCTTCTGTGACAAACATACAACACAAGCAAATTCCTAAGTGCTACTCACTTCTTCAGCTCTAGTCCCACAGGAAGGTATCCAGGTAAATCACATCGCATTGATCATTCGCTTCATGTCAGCAGACCTCCTTGGATCAGGTTCTGCTATGGCCCTCTCTGTCAGGACATGCTTGATTCGACACATCGATTTTTTCACCTGAAATTATGTAATGCAAATAAAAAGGCAAAAACTTCACAATGCTGCTATAAGAAAAGCAATGCTACCAATAAAAAAACTAAACTTGTACACAAATGGATTCAGGATTCAACATAAGTTGCATGATCTTAGATACAAAAAAATAGCATGATCCTAAGTAAGGGGGCGTTTGGCAGGGCTCAGCTAGTTTTGGCTTAAAAGACTCAAAATTGTGGCTTATCCAGCTTGGGCGAAAACGGATTATGTAAACACTACTCCCTCCGTTCTTTAATTGATGTCGTCGTTGACTTTTAAATTCAACTTTGACCACTCGTCTTATTAAAAAAAATTTGATAAATTTCGTATATTTTGATATAATTTGATTTATCTTTAGAGTTATTTGAATCACAACTTAAAATTTTACACATTCGAACAAATTTTTTGAATAAGACGAATGGTCAAAATTGAATTTAAAAGTCAACCGCGACATCAATTAAAGAACGGAGGGAGTATTTTTTTTACTATATCTGCAGTGCATAAATAGTACCATAAGCCGATAGGAAAAAGCTGCGCCAAACGGACCCTAAGTTGGACAAAACAAACAGATCCAGGATTATTTTATAATCATTCACTGTTCATTCCAGGTTAACAAAATGACTTAACTTATGATGATGATACATGATTCTGCAGAACTGAGGTCTGAAAAAGTATGTAATTATTTGCAAGAAGAGCAGTATATATAAGCAGTGGCAGTAAAGACCTTGGAAATGCGCTCTGGGTTTGGAAAACGCAAGTTCTCTGAATGTAGCATCTGGCGCTGACTCATAAGCATGTTTTTCTCCTTCAGAAAAACATACCACAGCTTTTGAAGGTCATCCCAAGATTTCAATCGTAATTCAGAAGCCTTCCAGCTACGACCTACCAATTAATGAAACAAAGATGACCATCGGCAAGCTTTAAGTAAACAAGGACAGCATATGTCACTTTACTTGCTCACGCCAGAAAATTCGTACTGTAACCCAGGATAAATATAAAATGGCAATGAGTTACAAATGCAGCATCAAAGCAAAAGCATAAATATATTCAGTACCTTTACTGAAGAAATTAAACGTATGCCGACATGCAAATCAACACTTGCATAGAAGTATAGCCTACAGCTAACTCTGAAACAACCAAAGCCCAGTAGCCACACAGAGGGTTGGAAGTTTTCATAAGCAATAACCATCTTACATGTCTGAAACATGCATGAAGAGAAGCAACTGGATCTTATAAACAACCATGAAGTACTGACTTCAACTAAAATAGAGGGTATATCTATACTATGCAAATAACTTGTTCCATGAAAATTGGCTCAGAAATGCCACAACTGAGATTCGGATGTCGACTGTTAGCTGCTTATGCATGCAAACGATAAATTTTGGCATTCAGAAAACTATGCTTGGGTACAAGTACAAATGCATGAGTTCTGCCAATCGAAATGTGGCTGGGGCAGTATAATAACGTCATGTTCTCCAACATATGGGTCAGATACCAACCCATCTACACTACCCACGACTAACCTAGGAACATTCAGCGCTGATCCAAGGCAAATCTGACAATCCCAACACACACAGACACGAAGGAGGCGCGCGTGGCCGAGGCGGGGGGAAGGGAATACCGTAGTGGGGAGGGGGCTTGTCCTCCTCTGTGGTCCTCTCGACCTCGAAGAACTCCTCGAGGGGGTTCTGCGCCTTCCTCACCACTGACGTGGATGCCGCGGCGGCGGACTCGGACGCGGTGGCGGTGGAGGAGAAGAGCCGCCTCCCCAGCGCCCTCGACAGGGACAGCATCACGGCGGGCCTGCAGCACAACGGATCGGAGAATCGGAGGTGAGCGAAGAATGGATTCGAAGAGGGAGAAAGGTTTGGGCACGGTGATGTTACCGGCGGCGGCGGCGGCGAGTGATCGGGAGAGGAAGACGAGGAAGGGTTTAGATGCGCGAGAGGTTTTCGTGTGGAGAAAACTAGCGTTCCGAGAGGAGCGGTTCTCTGACAGACTGGACCCACACCAGTCTCTCCTCCGCTCTGATGTTACGGCGACAATGTCAAATTGCCAATGCGTTGCTTAAGTTCGAGCAGCTATGATTAGCACGTAGCTTGACAACTTTTTCCAGACAGATGGTAATTCCCCCTGCTCTGGATTTAAGGAGCCTTTCTTATTGCATTGAAATTGATTGCAAGATTGTATCTACTCTTAATTTTTGAGTTATCACACTAAGCAGGGCCGCATGGGTACAGTAATACTAGTAGTGGTAAGAATTCAGAAAGCACGTCAGTTCATCTCCTTTCTGCAGCCAATTATCAGTCACAAGTAGGAGTAGCTGTTTAAAAGATAGGCCAGAAAGAAAGGAAATAAACATTTCTACAAAAGGTTGCTCGCACTACAAAATTTTTGAAGCAGACATTCTCACAATTTCACTACCTGCAACGGCTCTACTTTCTTCCAGCCACAGCGGTCCAAAGATGCTGCTCGACCCCATCACCCGTGCACTGGATAGGATAGCACAGGCTGCACAGCCCGGTACTACCACTCTGGCACTCTTGTGAAATGCAACTCCAGCGAAGTATATCCGCCAAAACCTGGGAAGCCAGCAAATGTGCAATACGACACGATTGCACCTGGGCACTAGATGGAGATCACCGCCTACCCCTGCCCCTGCCGCCTCTGCCTCCTCTGCCACGACCGCCTCTCCCTCTGCCACGATTTCCACCAAACATGTAGTACTCAGCTTTGCCCTGTTTTAACCCCAGGGATTGTACACCTCTCCTTTTGAAATCCTTGGGTTCTTCATCGCCCGATGCTTCCTCCTTGTGCCTTCTTGAGCTTTTAGAGTAGAATGAGATCTCTCGTGAGCCACCAGGCCCATACTTGACCTTGCCAAGCGTGTTTAAATTATTCTTTTTATCCAGCGCAGCTACCCTTTCCTCGAGGGGCTGAGCATCCTCGTTAGCAAGGGAGACACTATTCAAAAATGCTTCAGCGTGGCGATCGTCCTTGACTTCATATAACCTGAAATGTGGGGAACAGTGAGCGAACTTTTGATGCCAACAAGATGTAGGTGTTGTGATAAATGATTAGCCAATCAGTGTGAAAATGCAAGGGGAATGGTCAAGCAGAAGTGAAATATAATATAACGGGAACAAAGGCTCTGAAATTATAGGCTGTTCCTGAAAATCCATTCCACTGGAGCTTAAAAATAAAAGCATGCAACAATAATACAACAGATGACATAATTTCAAATAAAGCATCGTGGCATATGAAAATCTGAAAACTCTAGTGGAAAATGTGCATCTCACCATAAGTTACTAAAAGAATGCAAAATCTTACCTTATGCGCCTCGAATTAGGCACATCATCATCACTGTCAGGCTCATCAGACACACTACCATCTGTCTGCTGATCATCTTCGCTGACACTATCAAAATGTTCCTCTACTAAGCGAGGCTGCTCCATAGATGCTTGAGGATGAAGTGCAAGATATTCCTTTGATTGTTCATCGATTTCAAAATCCTGCTTGAAAGATCAATAGGATTAGAAAGCCTACAGCACCTATAATATAACATATGACCAATAGGCTAGCTTATATCAAACAATAAACACATGATTCAAGTTGGAGAGTAGTGGGCACAGTAAATGGCTAAATACACAAAAAGGCTAATTACGGCTAATTTACAGCTGAACCTATCACAATTAGGCGTCTGTGGAATAAAAAAAGCATAGTTCATGCAAATCAAAGGCAGGGGGGGGGGGTACATTGTTAAAGAATTGTGGATATAAAGTTTTATATGTCCAAAACGAAACAGCTGTGTTATTGCATAAGCATAAAGGGGAGCGTAAGAACAAGCACGGCAATGTGGAAGGATAGATGATCTATCATGTGTTGAGAAAGAAAAGCATGGACCTATCTGCAATTTATAACAGTAAAAATGGGTTGATAGAGATGCACACCTTATTCGTGAACATTTCTTGGAATCGTTCATCATTATATACGGCCCTGCTTAGTTCTAGTCTTTTCTTCCGCTTCTTCATACTTGATTTGTCAGCATTTTCAATCTCAGGATCCATTTCATCTTCAAACAAACCGTCTGTGAAATGGCGGTTAACCTTTGGTATTTTGACGACTTGCTGCATGAGGAAAAAGAAAAGGATGTCATTTGTTTGGGTTGCATTAACCTGTGATAAAATTAAGCAGCACATTAGCAAATATACCGTTATTCGAGATTTTCTTTGCTCTTCTAGTTTCTTTTTCTTGATCTCTTCTTTAAGAGTCTCGTACTCAACAGGAGCAACTTCTGCCCGTTGCTGCAAGGCAACACAAATCAGAGTGAAGAGAATATCTCGGTTCTCTTTTGTTTAAACAATCCCACCATGAACAAACAGAATATATCAAGTATGTAGTGAAAAAACTATAGTGTTCACAATTACAAATGAAAGAGCCATTGTGTTTGAAAAAAGCGGTTAATCGATGCATAAATCAAAATTTAAGAGAATATGTGTCAACCGATAAAGGTACGCCATAAACATAGCAAGAAAACAGTTACCTTCTTGTATAATTCATAACGGACAATAAATCCATGTAAATGTGCTCTCACAGCATTGGTGCCAATGTATTGAGTCAGATTCAGTCGCTCCATTTCTTCATGAGTCAAAAACTTATACTCGTCATATACTACTGTATCTGGTTTCTCTTCCATTTCCTCCTGTTTGAGTAATAGAAGAACAAAATGCTCAGAGGGTTACTAAAACGAACTACCAAAACTGTTTAAGTATTCAAATTGTCTCACTCACAGTTAAGTTATCAAGATGTGAGCACCACTTTGGAGCAGGGCCGAGTGCAGGAATAAAATGGGCAGGTATTTGACTATTGTCCAGGGCTAATAGCATTAAACCGCTATTCCGAAAGATACAAAAATCATTAATAGCACCACCATCAGGTTCAATACTAGTCATGTTATTTCCCTGCAAAAAAGATTAAGTCCATCATATAAATTCAAGAAATCGAAAAGCACATGGAAAAGATATACAGAAAAAACTCCCACCAAAGATGAACACATGAGAAATTAATAATTTTTCTACACATAAAAAGGCATGGCAAATTTCCAATATTATTTATTGCATGATTGTAGTATTTGGCTTGAATACTAAATATATAAGAATGGTCACGTTTTACAGGATTATAGTATTTGCCATTTGGTTTGGATATTAATGTATAAGAATGCTCAACTCATTGGATCTACTGGAACATGTGAAAAGTAATAGTCAAGCATGAAAACACTTTAAAAATCAGTTCTGGTACTGTGACTGCATTAAAAAGCATATGTTAATTGATCTCAAGATGCAATAAATTTACATGCTGCAAGAAAAGTTTTACTCGAGAATGTACGGACTGGAATCAGTGATATAATTTGACAAACTGATATCGCCCTCGTTACTCAAGCGTACTTGATACTTTGGGCATAAGGTGCACATAGCTTCATGCTTGTCAAATAATTACAAACAATGCAAAGCACAACAGAGGCTGTCGTTAGTATGGATTCAAATGGTGCATGTACAGTACATATTGCCCATTATATTAAGGTGTCATTTGACACTACACCATAGCAGAAAAATTTTAATGTATAGAAATAGCCACGATTGACTACGAGAAAACAATTCAAGGCACATAAAAATCATACTGCCTTCATTTAGTTCAAATTGAATGGAACTGTCATCCATTTATACGATGAAATAATGAAGATGAGACTTTCTCCAATGAGAAAGAAAGAACTCACTGTATTAGGATCCCAAACCCTGACTACGTGCTTATCAGCAGTAATCAGTTTAGGCTCCGTAGAATTAAGTGTCTGGTGCCACTTAATATTCAATATTGGACTTCCATACCTGCAATAAATTATAATTGCAATTAGATACTCAGCAAAACTAATAGAAGAAGCCTTCAATTATCAATGACATTTCAGACAAAGAAGAGATTTGACAGCTCTTAAGAGCTGGAGGCCTCATAAGCACATACTATACAGTTTAAAAAACTTCATAAAAAATTAACACGGATAAAGGTCTTGCTTATTTGTAACGAAGAAATATAGTAGGAAATGACATCTAATGAGAGTGTATCCTTCTTCCCCCAACAGCTCTTAAAAACATGGTCTATTCGCAGGAACTGCTATTTGATGAAGAGAAATAAGTAAAAACACATTCTTCATCAAAATAGATACATAACTTACATGTGATCCTTAACTCTCAGAGGAGAAGACATGCGTAAATCATAAATTGATATCTGCAAAAAAATCCCATAGTAGTTAAAATGTACTTAATATGGAAAAA
>BCLF01000141.1:150295-301938 GCA_001602275.1 Zoysia japonica
AAAAAAAAAAAAAAAAAATTGTGTCCTACTATTTCAACGATGAGTAAACTTTCATATGCTCAACATCCCGCAAAAAACTTAAACAGAAGTAGTGAATCACAAAGCAAAGCAGTGATGTGAACCTAATGGTTGATATTCTTTCTTTTAGTTTCTTGAGAGAAAAAAAAATCCAACTGATGGTGCACGAGAACAGGCGAATATAAAATGGGCCATAACATCAAACTTAGACAGAATTTCATTTTAAAATTCTATAAGGATAAAGTATTAGATACAGGAGCGAATGAATGCCATTTACAGAAATTAGAACAGAAAACAGCATCATAGATATAAGGTAAAACCGCATAAAGCTTTTAAAAGACAGGGATAGTACAAATGTATTATGCATACTGCAAAACAGGATTGTAGTAATAACTGACATTCAAGAAATTTTTTTTGTCACACTAAGAAAAAAGCAAGGCAAATCAAACCAGAAAATAATTAACAGAGACCATACCTTTCCGGTGCTGCTCCCTACTGCTATAAGGTATCCTTGATCTTCATCAAATCGCAACGATGTGACCTCCTTAAGTTTCAAACATAAGATTCAAGTAAAAAAAATAATCAAGTAGCGATACATTACTTGCTGCAAAGGCAAAACATGATTCATTGATACCTGATTATAATCTTCAGAAGAAACAGCTGGAACATTTATTCTGCCCACAGAGGACTTTTTCCTCATATCAAAGCATTCAACCGCACCATCCTCACCACCAGAAGCGACAAGCCCATGGACCTTACTGTGAGGACCAAGAAAAATGAGAACTTGACAATACTACATATGCATGTCACTTAAAAAACAGAGAGAAAATTAACGGCTACCTTCGTGTAACCACATTTATTCCTGGTGACTGGGAAGAGAGAGACGCAAGGAATCTTCCCTGCAAGAAGCATTTTTCAAATTGGATAGAAAGTATTCAATATGGCTATATTGGAATTCGATTCAAAGTGACATGCTTCTGTGTTAGGTGAATATTTTTATATACTCCTTCTGTCCTAATTTACTTGTGAATTTAGCTCCGGGCATGGGAATTGAGGAAAGGTGAAAAAGGAGGATGCACAAAAAAAAATGAGTAAAAAGATAGAGGTAGACGCATTGGAAAGAGAGACAGGTACATTGAGAAGTGAGATTGACAAGTATTTTGGGAAACTTGAGAAGGCTATAATGAAAAATATTTTGGGACAGATGTAGTAGTAGGCATCCATAAATTTTGGCAGATCGAACGAGAGATAATAACTCACTACAAATGACAGTTTAAGGACTGAAAGTGGACCTGCTCCAAGTTAATTCTGTACAGATCAGGTGACGAAGCAGCACATAGCAAGTCACAGGACCAGCAATCGTAGGCCATGTCCCTCCCCATTCTGTTAATAGTTCAATATGAACATTAGCAATATGTACTATTGATAATCAAGCAAAGTGATGTATATTTATAAATTTTTTATTGCTTAACCATCGTTGAACAACTTTTGTTTGAACTCACAATATATTAAATTACACAGAATGGTCTGTAATGCAAAAAATAAACTAATATTCCCCTTAAGAGGATAGTCAAGTGAATTTGCACAGATGGCAAGTGGGTGTTTACTGCTGCATAAAATGTGCAACTAAACAAGAAATTGATAGTGCGACCAGCCATACAGCAAAAATATGTTTGATGGACAGACTGACCTTGGAATTCTCAAGCTATAATGGCTTCCATACTTTGCATGCAAATTTACAGAACGATCAGCACATAAAAATGCAAGTTTTGAGTAGTCATCACCAAGGATCTGAATAAAGAAACAATCGAGTTTGTTATATGGAATATTAAAGCAGCTCAAGTTACTGATGAAAAGAAACAACCAAATATCGACACACATGAATAGTAGGCAAAGCATTTTTTCTGTTTTGCTTGTGGAAACATCGATTTGGTACTGGTCTCCATCCAAATGACATAATATAAACAGCAACGTTTTATATACTACCTCTCTCCCATAATAAATTTACTTTTATGGATATACTAAGTCAAACCATCTCACGTTTGACTGCTAGAGAAAAGTAGCAAGTAGCAACATCTATGACATAATAAAAAATAATTTACACGTTTGATTTAGACGAACTCTAGAAATGACCATATTTTGGAACACATGAAGTAAAATTAAAATATCTGTTTATCATGCACAAACAGTTGGGTGACGACAGAAACACAATGTCCGTAGATGATAGAACTTGGAATGGTGATGATGCCAGGAGAAAAAAATGCAGTTGCTGTGAGAGACATAATGTGTGTGCACAAGGCAGACATCATCTTGTTTCTAGGAATGCGGTGTAGGCAACTAGGCATACCTGGAAGTTTATGATTTCTGAGATCAAGTGTCTCTCGAACTTCATCGACAGTTCCTTCAACTCGTAGACTTTAACCTGTGGGGGGTAAATACCTAGAAGGACACAAAGACATCAGCATGCCACTGACTCTTAACTAAGTCAGTAAAGCTAAGCAAGCATGACAGAGCAACTAAGGTACATACCTGAGGCGATCAGGTACTGCTCGTCAGGCGTGACATTGATCTTGGTGGTGGCGGTCTCGAACCTCAGGTCATGAATCAAATCCAACCTCCGCTGGTACTCTACATACAGCCAAATAGCCAAACAGATAGAACAGTGACCACAAAGCCCGTCAAAATGGAAAAGCTCAGAGAGGGGAGAGGAGACCGGCACCTTTGTCCTTGCGGAGTGCGCGCTTCTTCTTGGCGAGGACCCATGGGGCGACGTAGCGGTTGCCGGTGAGGGAGTAGAGCTTGACGCCGTTGATGGAGGTGGACTTGAGCGTCCCCGCGTGGGTCGACGCCGCCATCTCCGCGGTGGACGGAGCACTGGAATCCTAGCACGCGTACCTCCTCGTCGTCGTCGTTGACGGCGCCGGCGGAGGCTGCTAGGGTTTAAGAAGTTTGGAGGGTGAGGAGACAGTCGGCGGCCATGGTTGTGCTTGTGGTGACGGCTCAGAAGGGAGGCGGAGGCGTAGTCGGTACGAGATTTTTCGCCGCCGTTGATTGTGCCTCCCCAGTTATCAGCCGTTGGATCTACAGCGGTTGTCCTGTGGGCTCATTCGCTTTCGGCCTACTGGGAAGTGCTGGGTTTGATTTCCTCTGTCTCCTTCTCAACATTTCATCGGCCCAACATGATAAACAGAAGGAAGAGAGGGGGGATTCCCAGCTCTTGTGTGTTCTCTCTGCTTCCCTCGAATCCCTCCCGGCTCCCATCCAAATTCCCAGCTCTTGTGTCTTGTGACTGCGTTGAATGCGAGCGTGGATCAGCTCGTGACCTCAGCAGCTCAAGCTCTTCTGCATGAACCACTTGATGATTCTGAACTTCTGAACTGTCCCAAGTGCAAAAGAAACACTTTTGACAAAGAACTTGCATCTTTTAGGACTTAATCCGTCGTAACACAAAGTTACATTTGAAAACCGCACAATATTACAGTTCCCATTTGATCGAAAAAGTAATTCTCTCTGCGCTTGGCTTGGCAGCGAGGTTGTAATCGGCAGGAAGTAAAGTATCAGGGTAAGAAGTACAGTAAGAACCTGGCGCTTAGCCCGCTGAAACCCAATTCAGTTTCCCGTAAGTCTCTTGCCGCTTGTGGATGTGGAACAGCTAGCAGCCTGCATCCTGTGACTGTCTGTCTGCATGTTCTGGAACGGACAAGGGGCATTGGACATTCCTCCCTCTCCGAGGACCTGTCTTTGTTAGAGGAGTGCTCGATCTGTCACGGTTCCCCCGAGGACGTCCCCAACACAAACTCGAAAGGTCATCTAGCATGTGATTTGCCAACAAAGATAGTAATGCAACTAATCTGCTAGAGTCTACAGCAGACAGCTGCGGTTGATTGCCATGATAAACTATTCTCAACAGCTGACGCCGCATTGGACATGCAACCCCGGTGTCAATGCCGATGTACTCTGCTACGCACGACCTTCTTTTGTTGTTAAACTCTTCACCTTGTGATTTGACCATTTCCCATTAGCTGCAACAGCTGACCCAAGATTATCATCGGACGAGGAAGCTTGAACTGAAAGTAATGTACCGAACTCCTACTCCTCACCTGCCATCACCATCACCACCAACCGCTGGGGACCTGTCGTCCAGGTCCCAATCGCGGGGATCGATCAGACCATCAGAGGAAGGAAGGAAGACCCAATCGCTGCACCGCTGTGCTCTCCACTTGCTCCAGCCAGCAGAGCAGTGCGCGTCCGCAGCCGTTGGCGCCGTCGCAGTCGCACGCCCGAAAAAACTCGCCAAAAACGCCGAGCGCTTTTCCTAAATCCGCACCGCGACGGCTCAAACCCGTCCATCGGAACGGGTGTCTTCTGCGGGCTTTTACTAAAGTCAGCGACAGAGCTCCTTCGACTCTTTGTGTTTGCGTCTGTTTTCTGATGTGTACTATGTCTTCCTTAGCAGGAAATACAGATTTGCGGTTTAAAAAAAAAAATCCGCACCACGACCCCAACCCGACCTCGCCCAACACGCTGCGTCCCTTTCCTTCCCCTCTCGCCGTCGTCAACCCACCTCACCCAACAAGCCAGTCCCACCAGCCGCGCGGCTGCTCCTGCCCTGCTCCCCCCGCCCCCATCCCCCCACCCCACGGGGCCCCTGCGCGGCCTCGTCGCGCTCCCAGATCCCGTCGCCGGCGGCGCGACTGCCTCCGCCGCGAGCGCCGGAACGCGGGGCGCCGGGCCCCGAACCCTAGTCTGCCCGAGATCCGGCGGCAGCCGGTATGGGTGACTTCAACGTGGCGCTGGTGATAGTGGCGGCGGTGGTGAGCGTGGTGGTGCTGCTGGTCAGCCTGTACCTGCTCATCAACTACCAGCACCCGGACGACGCCAACCAGGCCTACTTCCCCAAGCTGGTCGTCGTGCTCGGCCTCACCGTCGCCATCCTCTCCATCCTCATGCTCCCGGCCGACGTCGCCAACCGCCAGGCGTGCAGGCGGGCCGTGTACAGCGGCGCGTGCCGGCTCACGCTGCCCATGAAGACGCTCTGGCTCGTCGTGTACATCGTCGACGCCGTGCTCGTCTTCCTCGTCATCCCGTTCGCCATGTTCTACTACGAGGGCGACCAGGATAAGTGCGCTCCGTTTTTTCGGATTTGCCGTTCTTTTGCCTTGCGTCGATTGCTTCATTTTCTGCGGTTCAAATCAAAGGTGGAAATTTTCTTCTGGTCCTGACGACTTTAGATCCGTCTTGCTGTCTTGCTTGCAGGTCCGTGGCGAAGAGGCTCAGGACCGCCCTCGTGTGGGTCGTCGCGTCCGCGGTCGTTTGCGGTCTCGTCCTCGGCATTCTATACGGTGCGAACAGTTCACCATTTCTCTCACAACCTCGTAATAATGCTCTTACGATTTTTCTTGGAATGAAAAAAAAAACAATTTGAGTGAGGATTCACCATCGATGGAGAGTTTCGATCACACAACCTACCTAGTTTCTTGTCCAACAGACTTTCTGTTGCGCGAATTGCCTGTTAGTTGCAGAGGACTGGCTCATATCATGGTTTAAGTTCACGCATTGTCAAATACTTTCGTTTCTGAAGAAGTGTGTTTACCAAAGTAAAAGTAGGCTGAGTGCACTTCCGTTTTGTTGCTTCAGCACTTGTTGGGAAAGTGGACTTCACTGTCAGGCACCTATCTTCATCAGTCCAGACATTTCCAAGCTCGTTTAATGGATTCTCCAGCGGTCAGCCTTGCTTCAGTCAATTGCCTCGTCTGGTAATTCATTGATGGAATCAGCCTTTCTGCAGTTGATTTTTCCCTCCTCTCTTTTATTTTTCGCTGAATGAGTGCTAGTCACCGATCGCATGATCTGGTACTATTTGCAACTGACTTTCTCTCATGTCTCATATTTTCAGTGTGCTGCTTCTACTGCACCTGCTAACTCTCTAACGACCTGGACAATGCGGGCTACCTTCCCTGAATATGTGGTCGCTCTTGCTACTATCGTTGGATCTGTGCTTTTCACAGTGAGTATATTACAAACTTCACAATTTGCATTCAAGTTATCACCACCTTTGATATAGCTATGGATTATGAAAATCATTTTATTTGGACATTCTTAGCTACATGGGAAACAAATATGATGTGTTTATCATTTCATGATGCTGCTGTCACGCCACCATCATTCTGAAATGTGCTTTCCTTTTTTTTTAAAAAAAAACTGTTGTTTTTTGGCTAGATATTTGGTGGTGTCGGCATTGCTTGCCTTCCGTTGGGACTTATATTCTCATTCGTTCGGCGTCCAAAAGCTGTCATCACACGCTCGCAATATATTAAGGTGAGTGCATTTGCATATACATTGTTAATCCTTGACAGATGTTTGCCTCCACTTATTAGTGAACTTTCTCCTCATTATTATTATTGTTTTCTTGTTTCGGCATTGACCTGCTATTATATCTTACAGGAAGCAACTGAATTGGGAAAGAAAGCCAAGGAGTTGAAGAAAGCAGCTGAAGCCCTTCACCAAGAAGAGAGGAGCGGGAACAAGGGCAGGAAATGGCGGAAAAACGTGAAAGCTGTGGAGAAGGTATGCATTCCCATAAGCTATTGTTACCCTTTTAGCCTTTTACGAGTTGTGTTAAATATAAGGAAGTCAAGAGCTGAAACCAATTACGCAGTTTTACAAATTTGTTTCATATAATAGCTATCTAGCAAATATAAAGTGTACTGATAAGTTGATGAAAATAGGTTAAACCTATATAGGGGCCTCTGTGTCCCTTTTAGCTATTGGGAACTTTGCAATGCTCTTAGTCGCATGTCTACCCATGATGACCAGAATAAATACTGTATCATTTGATGTATTAGGCTTAAAAAACAAGGTTAAAACAATTTGGTGTATTTATAGAAGTCAGTTTCAGAATTTTGGCTGTTTAAAGGTTTGCAGTGAGTTGGTGTCTGCATGCTGCATGATATTTGTTAAGTGTTCATACGGAGGAATTTCTATCCTGCATTATTGTAGTTGCTCTTTTCTCTAAGTTCTGTCATCTTTTCTCTTTTCTTATGTCTCGGTATTGTATAGCAATTCTAACTGCAAAGTTCACTCTTTTAAATACCAGGAGTTATTACTTCTGGAAGATGATGTGAAGGCTTTGGAAGAGATGTACCCTCAAGGAGAACAGGTAGCTTGATGAAAACAAAAGTATCTTATAGGCTTAAATGCACAAAATTTTCTCCGTGACACTTATTCTGGTTCAGGCTGAGGCTACTTGGGCATTCACAGTTCTTGGATACATTGGAAAACTTATATTCGGTGTTGTTGGGTGAGTGTTTCAATTTTTGTAATGTGCTTATTGAATAATTGGGTTTGCTTTCCATAAAGCTGTTATTCTGAAAATATTATTATACATACAGGTTAGTTATATCAATAGCTTGGGTTGCACATATCGTCATATACTTGTTGATCGATCCTCCTCTATCATCTTTTCTGAATGAAATCTTCGTAAAGTTGGATGGTGTCTGGGGTATGGTTCTGATCGTTTTACATTATTGAAAACTTACACTACTGGGAATAATACTCTAATAAATCTTCTGATATATGTACCAGGTCTGCTTGGGACTGCTGCCTTCGCATTCTTCTGTTTCTATCTCCTTCTTGCAGTGATTGCTGGGGAGATGATGCTTGGCCTGAAATTGGTTTTCATCACCATTCACCCAATGAAGTAACTAGCTCGTCCCTAGCATGCTCTGCAGTTTTTTTTTTTTTGAATTTCATTAACAAACTAGCCAATTTATTTTAGGTGGGCTGGCACTTTAATGAACTCCTTCCTTTTTAATGTTGGACTCATTCTACTTTGCTCCATCAGGTATGCTATCAATGCCTCCTTTTATATTACCCATGTTTTGTTGGAACTCGGAAGCCATTATGAACTCTGAATGCAGTAGTTTTCATGTTGGCCATCGCATAACAGAGAAGTGGATTTTTTATGCGTAGCTGTATTATTTGTTTGTCTCAAAGTGTTCCTCCCACATATTCCCATAACATCGTAGTCAGTAATAATGGAGTGCTCAGAGGTCATGTTAATACTATTCCTTAATTTCCTGCTGTTCTTTTTGCAGTGTAATTCAGTTCTGTGCCACAGCTTTTGCCTACTATGCACAAGCAACTGCAGCTCAAGAGATCTTTGGCCACACGCTGCAATCTCTTCGTGGAATTAAGTACCTTTACAGGTAAGTCTCGAATTGAAGTGAGGGCATGCGATTAGTTTGTTTTTTTTTGTGTATCGCTGCTGCATGCATCAACATTCCGAATATATTCTAACCATTTAACTACAAAAAATCCAGGTACAATGTTTTCCAGTATGGCTTTGTCTCTCTTGCCATACTCACACTCTTCTACTATGCGATATTCGTGAGTCCTTTCGATTCAACATTTACAATCATTATTAGTAAAATCTGCTAGAAAAATGCAGCTTGACTGTTTTTTTTTTTGGGTTGTTCCCGACGATTTTTAGGGATGGCGAAAGAGAAAACCAACAGGAAGGTTCCAGCTCTCAAATTGATATATGTGGTTTGGTGGTCTCATGACAATTCAACTTCACATTTGCCCAAGTGATGGTTCATTTATAATGTATATGATCAAAGTCAAACCTCCTTGGAAGAGCTGAAGAATTGCAAGCGTGTAAATTAGACCTTAAAGATGAAACGGGGAGCTGTTGGTTGCCACGTCTGTTATTATTTTATTATCGGCTGAGGCTATTCTTGAGAGATGTATGGTGTGTTTGGGTGCCACGCTTTGCCCCCCTTCGTTGTTTTGTTGGGTATTTCTCGAGTTAGATCAGTGCATTTCTATTTTCTTCTATATTAGTACCATACTGTGATTACAACAAAACTTCCATAGGCTGTATTAATGATTTTTTGATCATCTTTGTCCATTAACTGTCTTGGCTTTCTGTTTGAATTTAAATTTAAGTTTGTACAAATGATCTAGGAATGTGCCTTGGCGCCTGCTTTGCTTGCCGGCTCTGTCTCAGGTACAAATTCAAGGCGATTGCAAGTGGGGCGGGTACAGTTTCACCTGCGAGTCGTATAATTAGTTGCAAATCAAATATATGGGCTTTATAGAAACTCGTGAATCACATCGTTTGATATAAAAAAAATATGCGATTATTGCGAGAATTTAATAATTTGTTTCACTTAACACAATTTACTAATTTATTATTATATATATAACTAAAACAAAATGTTAGTAACTTTGAATCGTGATTTTTTTTTCTAGTGAGTTTAAAGTTGGATTTTAGAATTAAAATTTCGCGTTCACACTGTAAAATTTTAACGCATTCTATTAAAATTTGTTGAAGAATATTCTAAATAATAGTAAGTAATTTTATGCAAATTAATATAAATAAAACAAATATAATAAAGTTGCGGACTTTTACGGTTTATTGCGGACCTATCCGTTTGTCCCGTGGGCATTTGCGGACGAATCATTGTTAAGCTACGAAAAAAATATCGTTGATCTACAAGAGCCACTAATATAGATTTAACGGAGCGAATATGTAGATTTACAATAATACTCGCCCCACTTGCAACTTGAAAGGTCATAGTTCTGATACTTTGCTCTTGAGCTCCTGAAGGAATGTATGAGTTGATTGAGGGATTACAAAACACAGGAACAGATTCAGTTCTGAACTGGCAGTGAACAAGCGCAACTGTTTTATATATATAATTTATTATATTTTTTTTGAATAAGACAGATTGTTACAGTTGATGGTAGAAGTTAATTTACTCGGAGTAACAGGGGAAACAGAAACATTGGGCCGAAACTGACCACGAACGATCCAAAGTCGTATATGGGTCGTCTCTCACAGCGACGTAACATCCCAACACAAAACTGGGCCCGTGTAACAGCCCAGCATACCCTGTGAGCCCACTCCCCAGGATTAGGGTTTGGTATAAGAGTGCCACCCGCGGGACCTCGCACGCCTCCTGCAAACCCTCAGCGCCGGCGCCTCCACTCCTCATCCCCTCTAGCTCAGGTATCTCCCTATCCATCCGCCTCTCTCCCTCGGGCTCCGCCTCCTCATCCGCCGCCGCCAGGGGTCGTCGCTTATCATCTCTCTCCAATTTGGATCCTCCTGTGGCAGGTGTCCGGCGAAGGGAAGGGAAGCGAAGATGTACACCGCGAGGAAGAAGATCCAGAAGGACAAGGGCGTCGAGCCCTCGGAGTTCGAGGACTCCGTCGCCCAGGTGAGACCGCCCTATCCTCTCGCTTCTCTCACTTGTGTGAATCGTGGTGTTCGCTCGCGTTCCTCCTAACTGAACTGCTCTCTGTGGTTGCCACCTCGCAGGCTTTCTTCGATCTGGAGAACGGCAACACGGAGCTCAAGAGCGACCTTAAGGACCTCTACATCAACAATGCAGTGTAAGAAGCCGTTTATACCTGTCTGTGATTGCCTGCCGTTTAGTAGTTCAAAATCCCCTGATATAATGTCATTTGGGTGATGATGATTTTTGTCTTTGCAGCCAGATTGATGTTGCGGGGAACAGGAAGGCTGTGGTGATCCACGTCCCCTACCGCCTGCGCAAGGCCTTCAAGAAGATTCACACCAGGCTCGTTAGGGAGCTGGAGAAGAAGTTCAGTGGCAAGGTAAATTGCTTACGCCTCAATCTGCTATTCCTGTTTTTGGATTGCTTGAGTGTATTGCATATAACTCTGCCTAAACGAAAGGTTTCATGATATTTGGCACATTAACTTACTCGCCGGTTGTAGTCCATGTCTTGATGCGCAAAGAACTGGAGCACCAAGTTACCTACACATTTTCGTGCTAGTCATTCACGACTACCAAAATTACATACTAAGTTCAGATATGATTAGTCTGCTTGCTTGACTGTTAATTACAATGTTCCAGTATATAATTTGTGGAGAATTGGTTTAAGATTCACTGTTTCAGTCTTGCTTTCCACGGTACCACCCATGAATTTGCTTGTTGAACTGAAGCTTGATATGTTAGCCCTATGCATATGTAGTCCATGTATATTTTGTGTGCTTTTTGGACGTGTTTGCTTAAATGATTTTTAATTGATATTTATCGTTATCCTAATCTTTAGGTAGGCATTAACGCAAAAACCCTTCTTCGTGCTAAATACCATCCACTTTTGTAGTGTTTGTAATCTTTGTGGGTATCCTATGTAACCTTGTTCTCTCGCCTTGTTAACCTTGAATCTGCATAATTATGGGAGTACATTATGGTGCCATGTCTGATGCATAAAAGTGTTTTGGCTGAATAGTATCTATATGCTTCAGTTTCTAAGTGGACTCTCCAAAATACTCAATTGTTCATACTTTTCATTGCACACAGGATGTTGTGATTATTGCCACCAGAAGGATCGTCAGGCCACCCAAGAAGGGTTCAGCTGTTCAGCGTCCTCGCACAAGGACTCTGACTGCTGTTCATGATGGTATCTTGGAGGACGTCGTGTACCCAGCTGAGATTGTGGGGAAGCGTATCAGATACCGATTGGATGGTGCCAAGATTATCAAGGTAGATGCTTTCAAGATTCTATTTTGTTTTGTTCTGTTTAGTTAAATTCCCGAATGTTTGATTAAAGAAGTTTGCAGGCTTAACAGCATCTATTGTGATAATTAATTTACTGATAATTGATGAGATGTTGAGCCTTGACATATTCATGTATATAAGTGCTAACATATTGTGGTTTAAAATTGTCTTATTTTGTACCATAAAAAAAGTTAAGCCAACAACCAATGGAACATCGTTTAGCACGTTATGTAATAGGCATTGAGGTACTGAAACTTTGTTGTGATGCTCTTTCAGATCTTCTTGGACCCAAAGGAGAGGAACAACACCGAGTACAAGCTAGAGACTTTCAGTGCAGTCTACCGTAGGCTGTGTGGGAAAGACGTGGTCTTTGAGTACCCTATGAACGAGGCTGCGTGATGAAGAATCCGGATGTTTTGGTTGAGACCTCAGCTAGTTTGCTCTCTATGTACCTCAAGAAATTATAGTTTTGGTGCCATGGTTGTTGCTTAGGTATGCAGTGATAGGGAATGGGCAGAAAACCTGAGACTATTTCAAAGTTTTGAACATTCAAATTATAGACCCTTGCCCTGTTAATTGTTTCAATCATCTAATCTATTTTCAGCGTGCAGAATTTGCATAAGAAGGTTCTGTTATCCAGGTTTTTCATACTGATCTTTTATGAACTGTGAATGAACTGAATATTCTTTCAGTGGTTATGGATGAATCTAGCCCTCATAAATAGTAAAATGATGTGTTCGTTTCGTTTGCCCCGTTCGTTGTGAACAGAATTTAACGTCATCACTGTTGATAGATAACCTTCTTGTCAGTGAGGTTCTTTCGTGTGGTTCCTGTGCCAATTGCAATCCTGGCGATTCGAGATGAGGCGCGCCTCTCGGAGGGCCAAAAGAATCAGGCCCATTTCATCCCCCGCTGGAGGCCCGACTACTGTCCGCGAAAGAAGGGTATGAAGTTCAAGGCCCATTTAGTTCTCGTAGCTGAATGGACCTGCCATACGGGCGATAATGACACGGCTTGGTTTTCATCGGCTAGGGGTGGAGACGATCTTGGTAACCACAGCGTCTTTTTCAGTTTTCTTCAACGGTGAGCAAGCAAGGGCTCACTGTTGATGCAACTTATAGTACTGAAGTAATCAATGTCTTCTTTAGGGAATTTTTTTCGTTTATTACATTTTTAAAAAAAATTAAACTGATATGAATAGTACTGAGCAGCTTGTATTCTCAATGGCATTACTCGTTACGGCCGTAGATTATCTGGAACCTTGAACGGCTGAGGATCTACGGATGCAACTTTATGGCTATATACACTGCTTATGGTAGTACTGGTCGATAACATACGCAGTTCATCACTTTTCCCATATATACTGAATTTTGCAAATAAATATCTTTTGTATAGAAAAACAGAAAAAGAAGGTGTTACAGAGAGTATATATCAACGACGTACTTATCGTCCTAGTTGCGTACAGAGTACAGCCAAGCATGCACTGCAGAGTATTTTGTACCAACCATCAACGTTACACTTAACAGAGCTGTACCAACCATGGAGTAATATTCGAACTGCCCTCTTCCGTAAATGCCATCTGCGCGTTCCAGAACACCACACGCGGCACCCGTGGCACCGTATCTTTTCGCGCCATTACTGCCACGCTGTTCCCGTAATAACCCAACGGGCATTCCCGCCACGCCACCGGCATCTGTGGCGTCGCCTGCACGCGAAGTTCCGCGGACCCCACCTGTCACGCACCGCCACGCGGGCAGCCACGTGTGCGCGGCGTGGGCGAGCTGGAGGCGTCCAACGGGAGAAAAGAACGGGGAGAGGGACGAGACGACGGAGTGAAGTCACGTGCCGCGCACCTGACCCAGCAACGGTCACATTGGCCCGGTGAAAGAGAGCACCCGGCCCGCGCAACGGTCAAATCCCCCGGACCACCCGCCCGCCGTCCGGTCCTGATCTTACGGCGCAGGCGGCGCCTCGCGATTCGCGCCGGCCCACGCTAGAGAAACCGTTGTTTTCCTTCCTGGCCCGGGCTTCTTCTCCCCCTTCCCTCTCTCATTCGGGAGGTAGAGCGAGTGAGAGGAAAGGTAAGCAGAGAGAGCCACCACCAAAGATAGAGTGTGAGAGAGAGGGAGGAGTGCTGTTGATGGTGAGACAAGGAGAGGAGGAACAGTAGCAGTAGGTTCCAGTAGTGGAATAGGAACACACATCGCATCGCCTTCCGTCGCCATTGCATTGCATCATCCGAGTTTTTTTTAGGAGTCAGATCAGATGTTCTCGTAGTTAGCTCGTCGTCGTTCGTCCTCTGTTCTCTGGTTTCTTGGAAAAATTTTCTTCTTCTTTTGGTTTCTTTTTCGGTCAGCAATGGAGGTTTCGACTTGCCGCTCGCTGGGTCTCGCCGTCGACGCCGTGCGGGCTCTGCGCTCCGGCATGGTCGCCGCTCTCCAGTCTTTCTAGATGTTTTAGGATATTTCTTCTGATTTATTCTTTGATTCTTTTGTACTGAGATAAGAATTCCTCTGACCCCCATTCTTTCCTGCATATACAGCATAGCATACACCTCATAGACATTGATTTTATTTTTTTTCTCTCTTCTTTACCCAAAGGGAACTGACAAAATTCTTTCCAAGAAACAAGATCCTCTGCTTTTATCGCCTCTCATTTGTGCACCGATTCATATACAGCCCACCTCACAAAGATCTCAAACCATTAGCCACCAGATAACCGAGAGAGTGCAACAGAGTGAGGAGTGAATCAGCAGACAGGAGGAAAACGAAGAGGAAGGCACCGAGGAGGAGGAGAGGAGCGGGTCTCTTCCTGGCACATCACATCCGGCCGTGTCTCGCATCTCCCGGATGTTGGCTGGTTGCTCCTTCACGTCGTCGAGGCATCACATGAGCACCACGCAACGATTCGACATTCTCCAATGCGGCTTGTCCAAGCGGAGCAACCGTGGGGGCGACGGCGCCGCGGCCCAGCGTGTAGCGGCGGCGGACGCCAGCACTGGCGGCGCCACCTGCTCCTTCCGCGCCCACCCGGCGCCGCCAGTCGCACAGGCGGTGTCCTGGGGCGCCAAGCCGGAGCCCAGCGGCAATGTCGCCGGCGGCGGCGTCTGGGAGAGGAGCAGAGCCGTTAAGCGGGCCCATGAGGAGGACGTCGTTGAGGAGTATGGCGGCCCCATTGTCCGCGCCAAGCGGACGAGAATGGGCGGCGAAGGAGACGAGGTATGGTTCCGTCAACCCATTGCAGGGACCGTGCAGCAAGCTGCACCAGGCGAAGGAGAAGAAGGTGACGAAGAGAAGGTCTTCCTGGTGCCGAGCGCCGCGGCGTTCCCCCACGGCATGGCCGCCGCGGGACCGTCGCTGGCTGCGGCCAAGCAGGAGGAGTTCAGCAACTCGCCGTCGCCGGCCTCATCGGTTGGCACGGACGGCGGCTCATCCGCGGTGCCGCCGCCCGATGTCCACGCGAAGAACGGCGTGCCACTGACCGGGGAGGTGGCCCGGGAGGCGATGGAGCTCGTCGGCGCGCTCACCGCTTGCGCCGACTCCCTCGCCGCCTACGACTATCAGGCCGCCAACTACTACCTGGCACGGCTCGGCATGATAGCCTCGCCAGCGGGCCCCACACCGATGCACCGCGTGGCCGCCTACTTCGCCGAGGCGCTCGCGATCCGCGTCGTGCGCACGTGGCCGCACCTCTTCGACGTCACCCCGCCTCGCGAGCTGACTGACGGCGCCGTCGGCGACGACGACGCCGTCGCGCTGCGGGTACTCAACGCCATCACCCCGATCCCGCGATTCCTGCACTTCACTATCAACGAGAGGTTGCTCCGCGCGTTCGACGGCCATGATCGCGTGCACGTCATCGACTTCGACATCAAGCAGGGGCTCCAGTGGCCGGGCCTGCTCCAGAGCCTCGCCGCGCGGGCGAACCCTCCATCGCACGTGCGGATCACTGGCGTCGGCGAGTCCAAGCAGGAGCTGCAAGATACCGGCGCACGGTTGGGGCACGTGGCCGCGTCGCTCGGGCTCGCGTTCGAGTTCCA
Source organism: Zoysia japonica (assembly GCA_001602275.1). Lineage (NCBI taxonomy): Eukaryota > Viridiplantae > Streptophyta > Magnoliopsida > Poales > Poaceae > Zoysia > Zoysia japonica. The sequence continues at coordinate 165,889 of BCLF01000141.1, forward strand.
CGCCGTGGTGGACAGGCTCGAGGACGTCCGCCTGTGGATGCTCCACGTCAAGGGCGGCGAGTGCGTCGCCGTGAACTGCGTCCTCGCCGTGCACCGGCTGCTGTGTAACGAGAACGGGACCGCCCTCGCCGACTTCCTCGGGCTCGCGCGCAGCACGGGCGCGGCCATCCTCCTCCTGGGCGAGCGCGAGGTCGCTCTCAACTCCGGGCGGTGGGAGGCACGTTTCGCGTGCGCGCTGCGGTACTACGCCGCGGCTTTCGACGCCGTGGACGCGGCCGGGCTGGCGTACACGAGCCTCGCGAGGGCCAAGGTGGAGGAGATGTTCGCGCGGGAGATCCGCAGCGCGGTGGCGTTTGAAGGCGCGGATCGGTTGGAGCGGCACGAGACCTTTGCCGGGTGGCGGCGGCTCATGGAGGAGTGCGGGTTCAAGAACGCCGGCCTCGGCGACCGGGAGGCGATGCAAGGGCGCATGATCACGAGGATGTTCGCGCCAAGCAACTACAGCGTGCAGGCGCAGGGCGATGGCGAGGCCCTCACGCTCCAGTGGCTGAACCAGGCGATGTACACGGTGTCCGCGTGGACGCCGCGACCGACGGCGACGCAGGAGGAAGCTCGGTTAAGTGAAGAAGAACGAACAGGCTTTTTCAGTGGTTCTTTTGCACTTAGCTGATCGTTGATTAGTTCATAATACAGTCTGACAATTCTTTTATACATTCAGAAGAAAGAAAAAACTATATAAAGGAGAAAGAAATATTTGTAGCTTTTGTTTTATAGTACTAGATAGGATGGAAGATTATATTGTTAGTAGTTGCAATTCTTTATTCTTTTGGCTGCTGAGCCTCCCCTGCAAAATTAGCTGCATGTTATTTAGAAGCAAAGGAATTGTAGATGTTGGCAGGGTAGCTCATAGCTCATATTGTATCCAGTTACTATACATTACTGCATAAGATGCAATTCTTTCATCATATTCATTTGGCAAATGTAACCTGTCATCTCTGTTCAGAATCGGAATGGAATCGAAGAAAATGATACTTCATCTTTCATGTTAGAATCCTGCAAATGGTTTCTGAATTTCAGATTTCGTCAGAGAGAGGATGTGAACAAATTGGGGCTTGCTGTCTGCTGTGGTAACCAAGAAGGGAGGCCGTAAGGATGCCTCAGCTGCTTGCGGTTGATATATCCAGTGGCGATAGCAGATGGCTCGGCTTGCTCTGTGCCCATCTATGAGGGATGCCTATGCTTCTGCTTTGAAACGTTTGCAGAGACACTGCGGCGGATCAGGTGCAGCTCAAAGAGGCTTGTTACATGGTTCAGTGAAGTGATAAACTGATGGTCAAGGTGTGCCTTCATGAAGGCGGAAAGGCAATTCAGGTTCATCAATTGATCGTGCTGTGACAGCTGGTAGTTTTATAGGCAGGAAGCGCATCTGTCATATTTAAGTTAGTTTTTTATATATACTAGCGTTATGCTTTATTTAATGGCAATGTTATTCGTTCTTAGGTAGTAGCAGTTTGAGTACATTTCTATCCTGCTCTGCATCTAAGAGTCATTATTGTAAAAGTAATCAGGTGTTACACCAAAGTATTTGGCATTATTTTATCCCTTAATCTTTATTAATTTTCTTCTCAAAATTTGAAGAATATCATGGCAAGGGCTCTCTTATCTGCATGGTTCATCTATGCTTACAAACTCCTTAAGACGACTTCAGCTTTATCCCCAGGTGCTGGCAATGATGAGAATCTGATCAGCTGTTTATCGGACATCCATCTACACTTATGCCCTTCGCAGTCGGGCATGAAGCAAGAGGACATCCATCCAAATCGTTACCCCACCAGTCCATGCTGTTGAGGTCAAGTCCCAAGCACAGATATATCAAGATAGCCATGAATGCCAAACCAGCATCAAGGGCACCTGAAAGCAGATAATTATGCCTCTCCCACCAATCACGCCGGTACTTGTAGACCACATAACCTGACAGAACTGCAACAAGTATCCATGTGTTATAGTTGACCGAAGTGGCAGGTGGCATAAAGCTGGTTGATCCAATCAGCAAGGGCGCATTGATAAATAAGATCCACTTATGAGCTGGGAACGCCTTGTGTGCAAACCAGACAAGGAGGGGAGCAATGGCACCGCCCAAGAAGAACCAGTTCACAGCAGCATAAATGCCTAAATCTCCGAATATTCTCCGCGGGCTAATTAGGCCCCATATGACTGATGCATCGTAAAATACATGATCCAGGGGGCATGTCCAAGGGCTGTCAGGTGGAAGGAGCTCAGTGTTGCAGATATTTGGGATTGCAGCCATGAGCCACCATGCTGTTCCAAGGTATACAGTAGAAGCAATTAAAGTGCCACAAACCTGTTATATTGTTCATTAACATACTTTCAGGGACATGTTCTAGTATGGTGGATTAATGTGCTGATACTCCTTTCAAAGGAAATACTTGCTATTCGAAAGACTAGTTGAATTTAAGCAGACCTGAGCCATGAACATGGTCCTTGGGGGAATCTTCATGTAGTGACCCAACTTAAAATCTTGCAAAAACTCTAGAGCTTGTTGTGGCCCTATGTAGCCATATACTTTGAAGCACATGTTTGCAATGGGCCGTCCAGGGTATAAGTATCCCATAATATACTCTGATATGATATTCAAAGCTGGAGCCTGTCACAGTGATACAGTAACATGAACTGCTGCTTGTAGGACTACATAAGTTTTGGTAAGCATATTTAATATTTCCTGTTTGGAGTCCATACCTGATTGGTCGTTGCTTTGATAACTCCGATGGGAAGGGTGCAGAAAATGGAAAGGGCGCATGCAAGCAGTACCCCCCACCAGGGTAACTGCAGTTGCTCAATATAGTGCTCACAAGTAAACATTGTGATTGCAACACTAGCAACAAGGATGCAGATGAACCACCATTCAGGAACTTGTTTGTATCTCCTCATAAGCTTTGTATGTACATCCATCTTCTCATTGAAAGCTGATTTGCTTAACTGACAAATTTCACTGGTAAGACAGAATTTAGCTGACTTAGCTGCATAACTATTTTTGCACAGTTCACCAAGAGGGAACAACTGGTCATCAGAATTTACCGTCCATGGAAAAGAAGAACATGGGAAATTGTTGCTGTAAGGCTTGCAAAACCTAGACCATAGGTGAAGACGAAAAAGGTGCTGATGTGTAATGGTCCATTATTCTGATAGGAATCGTTATCAAAATGGAACTGAGAGTCGATAATGCTAGAGATGTTGTACTTCTGTCCAGTCACCGTGAAGAGGCCATCTGAGTAGATGGGGAAGTTGCGTGCGTCGTAGACATTAAACCAGTATGTGATCGGTGTGATTATATAAATGACAATGAAGAAGCCAACAGCAATGTTGGCAGTGGCAAACCAGGGGCTAGCGAGAGGGCTTCCTAGATATGAGGATATAGATGACCAATCCAGTCCAATTGTACCAATGCCGAGGCCATGAAGACCTGAGCCAAGCTGTTGAGCAACCACAGAGTTTGGAAAGATCCAGCAGATCCAGGACAGGGAGGTAAGCATCTGGAATAAGTAACCTGGGAATATGTAGTAGGTGAAGCTGCAGAGGAATGCCACCATGAAGAACTGGTTGCGCGTCAGGCTACCTTTCCTCCTTTGTTCGTTCTCATGAAGTGCCCTGCAGAGCATTGCATATATTATTTCACATTGTCTTGAATTGCCTTGTGGAGGAGTTCGTTCATGCGCACAACACAAATAATTCCATTTGTCTTGATGAACTGTGTATTCTCTGAGGCCCGTTTGGATCATTGGAATTGAATTCATTCTAATAATTACAATTTAGGCATAGATTAATTAAGCTAATATAGTTGTATATAGAATATATTTGTATATTTATTGTTAGGCATACAAAGGACATACTTATATGTTGCATTTCTATTATAGAAAAGTGAGTTGAAGAGTGTGCTATAAGTTGAAAAATACAACTATAGCATAATGATCTATAGAATCTATTTCCATCTCCCACACTATGAATTTGAGATAGACTTATTTGTGAGCTTAGAAAAATTATGAAATATCAAATTTCAAGCCAAATAGCTTAATCCATTATGTAGATTTTAATTTCACCAAAATGAAGGGATTCAAATGGCCCCTAATTCTAACGGACTCTGACTTAGAATTTAGATGTACACTTCAGCAGATTTTTAGAAGATTTTGCAGACAGATTGTGTGCATGCAGTTCTTATGTATTTTTTCCTGGCAAAACACTTTTTTTTAGGTAGTATATTGTTTTTCTTTTATGAGGTAAGGTTTCTGATTCGATGAACATGCTTGTTAGTTCCTGAAGTAACTATTTTGATGAACATGCTGGCTAGCTTCTGAAGTCACTACATTATCCTTGCATTGCTGGGCCTGCAGATTTGTAGCACATTCAGTTCAGGAGGAACTGGTACAAACCGTGCATTTAACAGAAATATATGCATTGCTAGTGGAGAATTGCTTAAGGATTAATAATGTAATAGAAGGCTTAATAAGCATAATTGTATTACTGATGGTGAGCTACTTTTTGCAGGTTGGCAGTTACCTGAAGAGAGAAACCTGCACGAGGTTGGACGGCCACCACATCGCCGCTGGCTCCACCAGATAGCGCCGGAATATTCCGGCCCAACCGAAACCCAGCACCTGACTAGTTAGAACAAGGAGGAGCGAGACGAAGAAGGATATCTGCTGGCCGTAGAAAACCCGGACGTCGGTTATGACGTTGAGAGCAAAGACGCCGCCAGCGCCAGCGTTGGCGAAGATGGTAATGAGCACGTGCTCCTTCACGTTGAAGGGTCCCGGGTTGAGAGTGAACTCCCAGGGCCGGCCGCGAAAGAACACTGTCGCCGGCAGCGTCGCCGCCATGAGGCGTCCGACTGGCACGACGGCCACCTGCGCCGAGATGGCGCTGATGGTCAGCGGCTCCCGGCGGTACCCGAAGAAGGCGTTGAGGAAGGACAGCGCGACGCAGGACGCCGTGCCGAGCACCCACATCCGGAACGTCAGCACCGGCGTCTCCGGGTCATCGCCCACCGGCACTGTCAGCGCAACCTGCTCGACCGTCGAGTTCTCCCACTCGTCGCCTTCCTCCGGCGAGCCGCACGGCGCCGGTGGTTGCACTGTATGACAAGGACAGAAATCAGACCACTGCACTGAGAGACACTGGTTGGTGCAGTCTCTGGCTTCCTGCTTCTACCGTTCCACATCAAGGAAAGAATTGAGCGTGACAAGACTACGATGGACTTACGCAGTGGAGAGGTGATCCTGACGCCTTGGTGGTCGTGATCCTCCCCCTCTTCCTGGAGTTCGTGTTGGATCGGCGCCATGGTTGGGACTTGGGAGAAGTGGAAAGGGTTGGGTTCCTGCAGCACCTCGTTTACTTTCGCTCTTGCGTTATAGTAGGACTACATTTCTGCAAAGGCGTCAAGGGGACTAGATATTTTCTCTCTATACCATAAGTCACTTGCCTTTTCTCGGACCGGACAACATGTACTGACCTTCGTTTACAAATACTTGCAATTTTAACTTTTACTATTTATGCTTTGACTAATTATAATTTTAAAATTATTTTATTAATTAACTTATAAATAATATCATATGATTTATCATCGTATATACTTTAAAAATGTATACTTTTTATATCTATATGTCAAAATTTTTTAAAAAAACGAGTGATCAAAAAATTTATAAAAAAATCAAAACTGACAAATATTTGTGAAACAAACTGTGAATGCGACAGGCATTTAAGCAATTTGTTGTCTGAAAATAATTTGACAGCGACGAAAGCAAAAAATCTGAAAAACAAAATCGTGGTGATCTTGATCCGACTGGCACAGGAGAGACTGGCACGGCGCAGTGGCTGCAGTCCACGACCACACGTTTTTGATTAATGATTTCGACGCTGCTCAGCTTTGAATCGAAACAAATTCGGACAATTCACATGTTCAGGAACACCATTTCGATCCATCGAGGAACCAGCGTAACATTGTCATCTGAAAAGGCCGCTGAGGACAGAAGATAATTCACATCGTTCCTCGGATGCACCATAGGTGGCTGATATTCATCACATGATAGTAAGTGGACTCATCACGTAAAATACATACTCCTAGAATGCAGCGGAATTTGTGGCCGCCAGTCAAGTACCAGGCAAGTCCAGTGCCACATCATTAACCACACGATCATATTACTATATTAGGAAGAAAAACTACATCAATTGAATACGAGAACAACATCTAATCAGGTTTAAGCAGCGTTTATTGCTTCAGACCTGTTCACAATTTCAAGCAACCATCTGATCATGAAAACCATGACAAATGCGGCGTGCCTAAAATAGGAACCAGCTTGCGCTTGAGCGCATGTACCAGCTCTCAGACACAAACTTGTGGAAAGTTGACTGGCATATAGTTCCACATGGAATGCGTCTAAGAAACATATGGCATATAGCTACTCATAAAAAGCATGCTAATTAAGAAATGTTTATGCAATGGAGAAATATGAATGCTCTCAGATGTACAATACGAACATGTAAACCCCACATTAAATGGGCTAACTGTCTCAAGATACAAATCGATGCATTTGAAAGATATCCTGCGATAGGCATAAGTCTGTAGGATGGCAGAAAAGCATCAAACTATCATGTTTACCTAGTTCATTCAGTCAGAAAGCATCTAGCAAGACAGGTTTAATACAGCTGGAACAGCAGTATACAAACTATCCATCACAGTGCTAGGAGGGCAGATCTCTAGATGGATAATCAAACTAATAACATCTCACATGGGTATTTGGTGCGACCAGGCCTACAAAAAGGTGACAAACAAACAATTAATGTCATAATTGCCTGAGAACCTCATGAGACCAGCTCACCAAATGTATAAATGTAAGCAGATCGTGAATCACCTGGAAAAATGAACACCAAGAGCTTAACGCCTAACACGAGCGCCACCAGGTCCAGAATTTCCCCTTGGACCAGTAAAACGAGCATACTGCAGACGCAAATGCGGCGAATTGCGATCATGCTCATCAAACTTATAGCCTGCAAAGTCAACCATGGTGTTTTATGATTCATAAAGTTTCAATGCTGTGTCAATACATCTGCTTGAGATGGTAAACAAATTAGCGAATAACACCACATATGGGTGCAACACTTAGCACTCCACACAGGCACAGCACTCTGTTCAACATACTTCAGAAAATAATCACAACTCCTGGTACGAAGTCACATCAAACTACTTGCGAACAGATAAACTAACTGCATCAAATTGCTACATATGTTGATCATGAATAGCTGGAGATGGACACTGATCTCTTTTACTGGATAAAAGTGGCTGCCCATCGTTCACCTCCCTTGAAGAATGATAAGGCCACAAAAAAATGGACCACCATCACCATTCCTCTAATAGCATTCATGGCATAATATACAGCATGCTAAACAACGTTCAGATAAATAGGACTAGGAACCTAAGTGGGACAAACTAATAGAAGATATTTTATTTACAAAATTTGAATTTGATTGCAGTCAACACTTGAAAACCAAAAAAGGCTATCTAGTACTCTAATCACTAAAGACACATACCCCACCAACAAACTGACTGTACAGGGTCTTGGGTTAAGATTCTAAACTACTGTACTGTCCCTCATAAATTTGTGCTGGTCTAGAACCACAGAGTAGCACTCTGAAAATCCTGCACTTCCCTTTTACTTGTATTTAGACATTAATCCACAGTACACCATTAAGCATTACTTTTTTAATTATGGGCAAGCAAACAATCAATGATGAATATACCTATATCACTTCCATGTGCCGAATCTAAACTCTGAGCTGTGTAGTACTGGTTAATATTTCATATGGCCTTATGCCTTTCTGAACTTCCATGTGTCAGTTCAAAAGAATACCACCTGAGGCATTCCTCAAAAATGTACCGCCTGAGGCATCCCTAAAAAATGTACCGCCTGAGGCATCCAGTAAGGTCAATACCAGAACATCATGGATCTAATGAGGTCAATACCAGAACGCAATACAGTGATGGTTTTCAAGAAACAGTAAAAGGAAAACCAGTACACTTAATAAAACTAGAAGCAGTTTAGAAAACAAAACTGAAGTCTGACTCAGCATCAACTGAACATAGTTCAGAAAGAATCCGTATATGCCAAGTTCATCGATTTCACCTTGTAAAGCATCCAAGGCGATAGCAGCTTGCGCAGCATCAGCAAAATCAACAAAACAGAGGACAATTGGGTCACCACCAGGCTGCCAACAGGATAGGAGTCAGCAGGATGGATGGAATAGAAATATCAGGGAAGGCTTGAATAAAATCAAGTAGTTCACTTACATGTTTTGGTTCTTTGTTTACAAGCCTCACCTCACGAAAACCAACAAACGGTCGGAAGATATCTAAGAATAGAAGTAAAGGACCAATAACTACGAAATGGAGATTATCATGCATGCACAATCACACTCCACAGTTTGTAAACAAATGTTTAGAAGAAAGAGAAAAACAAAGTGGCAGAAAAGGTATCGGCTCAAGGATACGTGAAACTTCTCGACGTGTACAATCAGTAGGAACACCTTCAATGAATAAGGTGTTTGAGGCATCAGGTGGAAGTGGAGGTTCAGGCATTGCCCCACCATAACCAATATTTCTGCCATCCATACCCCTAGCAGCCATCATTGAACGATCATCAACTGGGTAGCCAGCATTGCCTCCCACAGCAGGCCTAATAGGTTCACTACCAGGTCCAGCACCATAGGATTGAATTTGCTGCAATTCAAAAAAAGGGTTAGCTGACTGTATGTTCCAAAGATGGTTGTACAGAAAACTAACTAACGGATAGTACCCCAGTACGCAGAAAACGTTCATAGGATGCATTAAGAGCCTCATTGTCTCTGGCAGCACGAAACCCTGCCCTTTCTTCATCACGAGGGTAATAACCAGTCATATCAGGTGCGCTGGGTACATCTATCCAGGGAAGAAAACAGCAGTAAATATTGAGCCATAAGGCTACTCATAGGCCTGAAAACGGATGGGGACGGTCGAAAAAACATCATAACCGTTTCTGTTTCACATTTGCATAACTGTTTCTGTTTCACATTTGTAACGCCCGATGGAAACGAAAACAAGAAAGCCGGTTAGAAAACAAACGGGCCATATTTGGACTTCCATAAACAAATAAATGTGGACGGGAATATACGGTATCATCGGTAACCGGTAATTAGGTTGGGAACAACAACCTAAATGGTAAATACCTAAAATAATAACATATGTATATATACTATGTCAGCCGAATGAACATTTCATAATAATATCCTAAACATGATTCGCTATGTCCTCATCTTATTATGAAACCTTCGCTACAATTGTTAGGCGGCACTTTTTCTAAATACTATTTTTAATGAGGTAGAAAAAAAATCATGAATGGTCATGTACAGGACAAAATGTAAAGGACATTCAATTCAACGATGCCAACACCACCAACCAGCCTACCAGCCTATCTACGACTCATCCAGTCCACGATTGTCCCAGCCACGTGTGCATTCGGCGTTCTCCATCCCAACAACACGCGTGGCTCGGGCTCAGGTCTCACAACTCGGGTGCGAGTTCGCCTCCTCAGCCTCCACCGCTCCCTAAACAGTAAGCCCTAAATCTGAAAAATGATGCAAATCCGGTAGTAGCCACCAACACCATTAAATTGAATAACTGACTGTCCTCAAAGATCGTGCAATTTACCATTTGAACACAGTTTAACAGTCCAGCGCTAACGAATTCAGTACGAAAATCTCAACCCTCATGCTTCCTACACAGCACTTGACAGCATCTACGGAGTGTGGACACAGATCCCGTCATCCTACCATCGAAGAAACTCGATGAGGTGCAACGAAACTACAAGGTTTATCCGCGCGATCTCACTCCAGCAGAAGCAGGCCCAGCGTACGGCACCCATTGCGGACGCCAGCATCGGCCACCAACCGCTAAAACCCTCCCTAAACAGTAAACACCCGAGGCTCGCGTGACTACACACAAATCGAGCGGTGGGTGGCACGCCAACAGCCACAGGGGAAGGAAGGAACTAAGGAAGGACGCAAACGAAACGACGCGCGGATCAGATCGCGGGACAACCAGAACCAGGGTGGGGGAGAGACGAGGGAGCGAACCTGAGAAGTCGTTGGGACGGGGGCGCTTCATGGGCTGCTGCGTCGGCGGCTGCTGCACCCCGACGGCTCCCGCCATCTGCGAGGCGGCCTGCGGCACCCCGCCGACCGCGCTCGGGTGCGGCCCCGCGGGCGGAGGCGGCTGCTGGCGCGGGTCGGCCGCGTACCTCCAGTACGCGTCGGCCATCGGGGTCGTCCCGGCGCGGGAGGGTTCTAGGGCTGTTCTCTCCTCCTCTGGAAGGGAAGGGGAGAGGGAAGGAGCGGCCGCGAGCGGGAGGAGGACCGGAGGCGGTGGCTCGGTGGTGGAGGAGGCGAGGGACTGACGTGTGTGAGGAGGTAGGAATCGGAGGACGCGGAATCGTGTGAGGCTTTTGCGCCCGGTCGGTCACGCGGACGGCCCAGGGCGTCCACGTAAGGCCCAGAGTCGCGGCGAATGCGAGCACCATTCCTCGCTTGTATTCCGGCCCAAACCTTCTTTTGCAGCCCGCTAGCCCGCGTACAGACACAGGTTGCTGGTCTGGCCACAGATATGCAAGCAATGAAAAAAAAAAATTATGCAAATGTGCTAAAGATAAAAAAAAAAATAGAATAGTTAGTAGGAGGAGACCATTTGTGCTAACGTCAACGGTTCAACGCCGGAGGCAAGCTTTCACAACCAAGTCCAGACAGAGATGGTCAGTCAACTAATCCCACCGGCTCCTCAGCCGTGATCCCGCCGTGGCCACGTTCCAGTAAACACCGTGGCGTGTACTTGTACCGTAGTACTCCCCTTGCTTTACGCGGGGTGCTACTGGAGTACAAGTAGACGCTCCATAAGCTGTCCGTCCCCTGGTGCACGGGTACGTGACAGCTTGTCTACCTCACAACCTTTTCGGTACCAACATTAAAAGTTCAGCTGGTATCGGACGAACGCAGTGCCTTCTTCCTTTCTGGAGAAAGAAGCAGAAGAGAGAGAGAGGGGGGGGGGGGGGGGTGATTGGATCCTCGCATCAGTCTGGGCCAAGCCGGGGAAAGCAGCCAGGCGCAGCAGATCAAGACGTGCGCACTCAGTCCTTCGTGATTGGTTTCATTTTCGAACTACTCCTATAATCTAGACACGTTGAGAAGTTGATTGGATGGCTGTGTTTTAGTCTGGACCACATTGACTCCTCTCATGTCTACGCAAGTGACCGCTCGAGAGCCTCGGTAGGCTGCACCGACACAACTAAGCTGGGGAGCGAAGCTCGTCTCCCACGTGCCTGGTAGGGCTGGCTCAACCGAACCTCCGGCTAAACAAACAGACGTAATCTGCATCGATTCAGCCTGACGGAGCGGTCATGCGGGAATCGATCACACCCGTGGTGTCTCTTTCAACAACACATTGCACCGCGACATGGCATTTCCGGAACGGCAGATTCTTCGAGACGTGTTCCACTCCAAAGTGAATGATTTAAAATACGACGATGGTGTTTGCTCCACTTCGAACCCACCCTGTCCCGGACCAACAACAGCACGTCCGGTATCTCAAAGACACAATCATTGCCCACAAGGCATCATCAGCCAAAAATGTTCACCACCATGGTATGGTGGACCCGAACCGGAACAAATGCTAGTGCTGAGCCCAGCGAAAGCTTCTTTTCTCTGAGAGGGGCCTGTTTGGATGTTTAGAATTGCGTTGAATTGAAATTGATTCCGGACCTTGGGCTGTTTGGTGGCTTTGGGGAATCGAATCGCCGATCCCGGCTCATTTCCAGTCACCGATTTGATTGCGTGCTCCAATTTCGACCCAACGTCGTAGAAAGCCTCCGCATCTTCTCTTTTTCCCATTGATTTCACTCCGCCGTCCCCGACTCAACGCGCCGCCACCGTCCCGAACCCCTACGCGTGTGCCTGGGGCTGATGACGCTGTTGCTGTCTGATATTGCCACCGCGCCAAGCATGGTGTGGCCGACGAAGAAGATGAAGCGGTGCTTGCAGTGCGACTCGCCTGAGACACCACAATGGAGGTTGAGGTTTCTAAGGCGGAGCACGCTCTGCAATGCCTACGACGTCCGACTCAGAGCAGACAGGGTGCTGCGAGGGACGGAGCAGCGAGAGGCTCAACGGCGCGCTCACCACGCTGCTGCTTGTGGAGCTAGGCTCACCGGCTCAAGGCAGACCCTGATGAAGGACCATCAGCCAGCCACGTTGTTCCTGCAGGTTGACCTACACCGTCGCTGCGGCTACCGTGCTGTTCATCAAGTACGAGGAGGAGTGGATCTACAAGTAGCGGCGGCGGCCATGCCATGGGCAGCAATGAATGAGCAGCATGATATTTTTATTTGGAGGTAGGATGCATCTTTTTCTTTTTGTAATTTTGTTATTACCTCTCCATCGATGTTCTCTTTCTACCTCCTGGTGGATGTTTTGTTTCAACTGGACAGATTCTTGTTTCTTGGTACTGATTTCAACCCAAACAACATTTTTATTTTGATTCCAATAATTTAATTCTAAAAAACACCCAAACAAGAAAAATAGAATTGAATTTAATTCTAGCCGATTCAATTCTGAACAATTCAATTTCTTGGAATTTAATTATTGGAAATTGATTCAATTCTAAAGATCCAAACGGGCTTTAAGTATAAAAAATAAAGAAGCCCATTATTTTTTGGTAGTATGATTTTCTATCGTGCGCTGAGTGGTCTGAGCGGCGCATGGACAGAGTGAAGCTACTTTCTCCGTTCAGAAATATATAAGCATATCTGCTTTAATCAAAGTCAAATCTCATTAACTTTGACTTATAATATTTAAAATTTTAAATAACTTTTAATATAAAAAGTTACTTGTTATAAAAATTTATTTCACGAAGAATTTAGTAACATAATTTATATATAATAAAATATTATTTATAGTTAAAATTGAAAGTGTTTAACTTTAACTAATCATCAAATGCTTTTATTTATAGACAGAGGTAGTAGCTCACTGGCTGCTCGGAGCTCCCGCGCATGCTGGCAAGGATGAGAAGGAACGCGGGCGGGGTTCAGTGCAGTGCACCTCTCGGCCGCCTTTCGCTTTCCCACTTTTGGCGCCAACCAAACCACGACGACCCATCACTTCCGGACCAACACGGCCACAATACCAGATGCTAAAATAAGTGACGTTTGCTTAGCGACGACAAGGCGCAACTTGCAGTTTCAGTGCTCTTTAAAAGGTGAGGCGCATCAGAGGGCATCGCTATCTTCTTTGATGTTTATTTATACTACGCCTAATTAAGATATAAACTATGAGAGGTCGGGCCCGAGATTTTGGTTCCACTGTGGCAATTTGCAGTGCATTATTCCCAGAATTTGATGGTTGAACAAAAAAGTTAGTCTACCAAACAGATCCTTTTCTAACCAAAAAATAAAACTTAATGGAACAGGACAACTTACGCTTATTCATTGTACTTTAACAGGGTATTCTTTATAACACGAGAATTTTTCTATTTATTACAATGTTCCTGTGAAAATAAATAAATTTTTATAAAATTCTTACGTTCCAAAATGCGACTAGATATGGTGATGCATCCAGATTTAAAGTATCAAACCTACCTACATAATTCACATCAAATATAAATTTTACAAGTGATCTAATAATTTATAAAAATACTACATATTATATATGAATTGTGAATATACTACTCCCTCTGTTCTTTTTTATGAGTGGTTTTGGGTTCGGGCACAATAACGTGAGATTTTTTGAAAATAAGAGAGAGATAGAGCGGAGATTATTAGAAAAAAAAAATTATCTCAAAAAATAAAATAAATTATAATTTAAAAAAATTTAAAAAATTTAAAGTGATTTATAATTTAAAACGGAGAGAGTACCTACTTGCAATTCCAGTCGTGCATGTGCCTGCTGCTAATTTGCATATAACGGTCTGTATCTCAGAATGGCATCACCAAATCCCAAAACGTACAGTCTACTCCGAGAAAAGGGACGCAAGTCGCTTCCTCTCAAAAGTCCACACCCACTACACCTAATTCAAAATCAAACTCCAACTAACTGCATTAGAAAAATTCAACCCGATCGACTCCCAATTTTACAGTCCTAAAACGCGGGGTGGGGGGGCCACCAACGGAACGGACCAACACCGTGACTCCGTGCTCCCTCCCTCTCTCTCCCTCCTCGCGCTCCCTTCCCGTGCTGCGCTAGCGTCCGAATGCCGGGAGCTGGACGCAGCTGACCCGCCGCCGCCGGCTCCGCTCGGCATACGCAGCCGCGGGAGCGACGTGGGTGAGTCACTCTGTGCCCTCCCTGTTCTCTCGACGCTGAGTGAGGCGGTTTCGTTTCTCCGGCCGTTCCGAGCGAGACGCCGCTCGATCTGCGCGGGCGCTCGCCCGACCGGACTCTCCTGCGCTTGCTCGGGACCTCGCCCTCGGGCGCGGCCTCCGGCGCGCCGGCCGCGCGGGTTCCCGTGCTCGGAATTTTGAATTCCGAAGCGCAGGCTGTCCCTAGCACGCGGGAGTTTCTCGATTTCTTCGGGAAGATTTTTCTGTTGCGGCTTTGTTTGTTCGGGAAAGATCCGCGATGTCGGGGGTTCGACTCTTCGAGGCCTAAAGCTTTTTGTTGTTTGCTTGCCTTTCTCGCTATGCTCGCCGCAGATTCGGTTGCGGAGCGGATGTCCACGGAGGAAAGGCATTGAGGCTACCAGACTCGAACGGAGCCTCGCTTGCGGCGTGGGGAATCTTTACCGGAGGGGTGGAGTTTGGCAGACGCTTCGCCGGATTCCAGCGTGTGGGACCTTCTGGCGATGGCCGCCGCCGGTTGCGGCGGTGGGGGAGGAGGAGAGCGCGTCGACAACGCCAAGTACAGCTCGTACAAGGCGCCAGGACTGCGCGGCGCCATCCTGGAGGCGGCGCACGTCTCGTGCCTCGAGGACCGCTACCGGCTGGGCGCACAGCTCGGGTGGGGCCAGTTCGGCGTCATCAGGTCCTGCTCCGACCTGGTCACCGGCGAGGCGCTCGCCTGCAAGTCCATCGCCAAGGACCGCCTCGTGTCCCCCGACGACGTCAGGGGTGTCAAGCTCGAGATCGAGGTCATGGCGCGCCTCGCGGGCCACCCCAACGTCGTTGACCTCAAGGCGGTGTACGAGGACGAGGAGTTCGTGCACCTCGTCATGGAGCTCTGCGCCGGTGGGGAGCTCTTCCATCGCCTCGAGCAGCGCGGATGCTTCTCGGAGCACGAGGCTGCCGTTCTCTTCCGGTACCTCATGGAGGTGGTGACCCTTTGCCATAGCGAAGGAATCGTCCACCGGGACCTGAAGCCGGAAAACATCCTCCTGGTCAGCAAATCGCTATCGTCACCGATCAAACTCGCTGACTTTGGCCTCGCCACCTACGTCCAACCTGGTACACTTGACATCTGATATTCATCAATTCCATGGAGCAATACACTATGTCAGTGCTAGTCTTTGAGAGCTGAATCAGAAGTTGGGTTTGTTCAGGTCGAAGCTTGAGTGGCATGGTAGGAAGCCCATTTTACATTGCGCCGGAGGTGCTTTCTGGTGGGTACAATGAGGCTGCTGATGTGTGGAGCGCTGGGGTTATCCTTTACATCCTCCTCAGTGGCATCCCGCCATTTTGGGGGAAAACCAAGTCGAAGATCTTCGAGTGTATCAGATCAACAGAGCTGCGGTTCCCTTCTGATCCCTGGGATCGAGTTTCTGGTTCAGCGAAGGAGCTGATCATCGGGATGCTGCAGCGCGATCCCAAACAGCGGCTCACGGCCAAGCAGGTCTTAGGTAACACATGAATTCTTCAGTTTTAAACAGCACAATATGAAAATTTTAATTCTTCACATATATCAAACCATCTAATGAACTTCAGGGCGTCAAATCCATTCCTGACTTCTGACCAAAAAAAAAAAGTAGGCATATGTACCATTATTAGAGATCAATAAAAACAAGTTCGCCCTTCTCCAACTCAAGTTGCTGGCTTTTGTAGTTTAATCTTGAAGCCTGGGAAAGGCACGGGTGTCATTAGAGCCACCGCATTTTATAGCAAGGTCATGTACTGGTAGATCCACTACTGCCGTCTAGAGAAATTTTAGATATCCCTTTTGTGTTCATTCATGTTTCTTTTGGTTTGATGATTCGTTCTTCCACGCTTCATGGAATCTTGTTTAGCTGTCAATTTGTCATTGCATCATTTCCAGATCTTACTGGACAGCTCAGCTGTTAATGATAGCATTCCCCAAATTTTTTATGCTAGTTCACCATGTGGCATAATCGAAACAAATGCTCTTACTTACGCAGAGCATTCATGGATGCAAGAGCACGCGGATCAATCACAAGATTCCTGCAGCCATTGCCAGGAGATCGGGCTCCGATGGGAGGACTCTGGCTCCTGCTCCTTCTCCACACCACTGGAATCACGGAGCCGCGACGTGAGCTTCAACACCGGCGGCCCGATCGCCTGCCAGAGCTTGTCTGAGGAGGTGTGCTCGCCTACATTCGCCTGCAGGTCTTCGTTCTCAGCATTCGTCGCCGAGAGCCCTCCGCCTTGCACGACATCTGGGTTCTCATTTGACGGCGCCGCTGAACCCAGCGCCGTCGCGTTCCCGTCGATGCCGAGCTTCTCGTTCTTCTGCGCGCGAGAGTGCAGCGAACCGGAGCCGTCAGTATCGGGTGATGCCGGGGAAGAGAAAACTCCACTCGACACGACGACAGTAGCAGCTACTGCTCCGTCCACATCTTCGAGGATGTCATCAGAGGCCGTGAGAACTGCGAGGTCTGCGAACACGTCGCGGCCCGCCGGCATCAACAGCAGGAGGAACCACACGATCGGGGCCGGCGAGCGGGAGCACCTGGACACGGCGGTGGCAGAGTCCGTGATACGGTGGGCTTCGTGCGCCAACTTCTCCACGACGCACTCCCTCCGGGCCTCGCTCGTTTGCTAGCATTTGTTCACTCGGCTCGATCCCAACTTATCTGAAATCTGGATGTGTTCGGTCGTCTTGGACTGTAATTCTAGTCTCGAGCGTCAGTTGTAGGGAATGTAACATGGACATGATATATAATGTTCGAGTAGTAGATTACCACGTGATGATGTGCGTTCATACTGAATGTGATGTTATTGTCTTCGGCCCACACCTTAGTGTCATCAAAAGACAATTGCATTTTTCATGTCTGAAGAAATCATCACTGCTGCGTTGGGTGAAATATGATGCTCTTCAACTTGGGTCCATGGGGGCTCGCAATCGACTGAAATGGTGGTGGCCCGTGAAAACGCAGGAAATGCTCAATGCTGAACCACATGGCCAGCTGCGCATCAGGAAGCAAGCAGGGGTACAGAACCTGCACTTTGTCCGCAGCAGCGCCGCCCGCGCAAACAACGCGTCACTGCGAGGATGTCACCTGGGTCATTCCCGATTAAATACTCGGAACTTGTGCTGCCCGTAGGTCATCGGGGCCAAAAAAAAAAATGGCAGGACAAACTGCCTTTTTTATTTCCAAAAAAAAGAAAGAAAAGAAAGAACAGACAATGTGCTTAGTTTTGCCATTGCCGTTCTCTCGTTTACAAACAAATTGAAATTAGATTGAACCTCCTTCCAAAATTTTCTAGCCACTCTCGAGACTACGTACTCCTAGCTCGTCTTCAACATCCTAGGGTTTAGACTTCGTAGCAGCTCGATGGGGACTCAATCTCAATAGCTCCAGAGCGTGATATCACAGCCGCCACAGCCGCCGGTGCCGTCATCGTCCTCGTCCTCGTCCATATTCCAGCTGGTATTCTGCCAGTCGCACCCGCCGCCCATGCCATCGTAGTAATACGAGTGATCGAACTCCATGTTGCCATACATGGCTTCGTCGTACGGCGCCGTTTCATCCTCTTGATACGCTGTCCTGGGGGCCGCAGCCGCGGCCGCGTCGACGACGGCGGCGCCGGACGAGGAAGCCGCGTCCCGCTGGCACAATGCTTCGGCGAGGTCGATTGCGGCGCGGCGGATATCCTCGGGCGTGGTGAGCGTGGCCGGGTCGACGCGGAGCAGGCGCGCCGAGTCGGCGAAGTTGAGGCAGGCCGCGCGCCCGCGGAGGGCGAGCGCGGCGACGTCGTGCGCGCGCGCGGCGGCCTCGGCGGTGGCGAAGGTTCCCAGCCAGATGCGGGACTTCTTGTTGGGCTCCCGCACCTCGCAGACCCAGCGGCCGGCGGGCCCGCGCCGCCGCACGCCGCGGTACACCGGGTGGCGCGTCTCCCGGAACTTGGTACGGCCGGCGGGGCGCTTGGGCGGCACCGACATGACCGTGGCGTACTCACCCTCAGCCCCTTGGTTGTCGTCGCCCATGTTGTTCTCCATGGATGGGATCGCTGCGAGCTTAAGCTAGTGGGGGTTTGTCTGCTGGTTCTGGGCGAGTGATAAACATGCGTGCATTTATAGGATTTGGTGAGTTCCTCTCAGAGCCGAGTCAGATCATCTCGGCCGCGGCCGCCGCGCGTCGTCTCGGACGTCCGTCGCCTGCCGACGTGACGCTTGTGTTGGGACCTGTGCGCCAGCACGCAGTTCCTCTCAGATGGCGCCGACCATTCGCGGGGCACGTGATCGCAGGCCGCGAGCCGAATCCCATGCCGCAGTTCATTCTCGACCTGGGCCGGATTATTGGTTGCCGGGCTAATCGTCGCGGGCTTCTCAACAAGGACGGAAGCCCACAGTAGGTACATCACTTCTATTTTCTTAGAAAATTCAATTTCCGCTGACATGAACTGCATCCTTTCACAGCTTCCAGTTCCAGATAAACGTATGGCATAAACAAGCGCTTCAGAAAAGAAACAAGACTGCATCATTCTCATCGACAATCTCTTACTGAGTGGCAAAACAACTGTAATTGGAGCACACAGGCCAGATCATACAGCCAACCATAAAGGATTACCATCAAGTCTAGTATCAAACAGTATCGAGACCGTCGCTAACGCCAGCCCGCGTATCAATTCAACTAACATTATGCTACACGGAAAGTTCTGTCCGGATTTATTTCTTGCCGTCGACGATGTGATCGATAGGAGACGCAGCACCTGCCCAGCTGCCCTCAGGCAGAGATTACTTGCTCTTGGCTGGGTTTGGAAGCAACTGTCATGGAGATATTTATATGAAAGTCAGGCTTTGGAGAATACTGTCTGGTGGCTACTAACAAAGAACAAATATAGGAGTACAACGTTAATACCTGATACAAAGCAATCAGTGAGCTAGCAAACCCGAATGCCCCTGTGACGCGAGGAGTGACCTTCTTCGGAGCCAGTTGAAGTAGGCCCACAGCAACTACTATGTCAAGGCTCGACCTCATCAGAGCAAGAAGCCTCTCGTTGGACTTCTGCAGCTTCATCCGATATTGTTCATTCTGACATTTCATACACCTCAAGGTTAAGAAAAATAAATTTTGGGGTAAAATGGTTACAGCACACCCAACTTCAATCAGATCAGAACTACCTTGTACAGCTCTTGGTGTTTAAGTTCCTTCTCCAACTTCTTCATGGATTTGGATAACCGTTGAAGCTCTGCTATCTAAGATCAAGCATGAATCAATTATTGCTTCCGCATAGCGAATGATAATGTCCTAGACCATCAGATATTTACAATAGAACAGCTTCCTGACAATTACATGACAAGAAATGAACCAGACCTCAATAATGGTGGTACAGGTGTTAGACCCAAGAAAACAATAAAATGCTATCCGGCTGAGGAACTCCGCCCGCTCCTTGTTCTGTGTAAAGAATTGGATTATTCTTTAAACTGAACATTCCAGTATAATAGAACTCTTTAAACTGAACATTCCAGTATGGTAATGTTCAGCAATTCAAACCTTATATATTCCTGTCCTCCCAGCCCACACAATTTGATCCAGAAAGAGGAAAGTTGATAGCAGGGCGTTCTTTGACTGCAAGCAAAATTACAAAATAGAACGGAAAAAAGGTATTTTCAGCTCATCAGTGGAATATCTAAGCTGAGTTTCAAAACTGTAATACCACTTCAAGAGTACCTTTCCAAGTAATATCAACGGAAGCGGTGTTCCTTTCGCAGGAGGGCTAATTAAAGCATGAAGATCATTGACAAACTGTAAAATTTGACAGAACAAACCATAAATTAAGTGAAGCTACAAGACTTATGCCTTTTCCATTTGAAATCTGTACGATTATAAACTACCTTAAAAAGCCGGAAAACTTTCCGAGCTAGACTAGTTGATTTGTCGACATTTTGTGCCGGCCCTGGTTCACCATTACTCAAAAACTTTGATCCATACTGTATCGCTCTGCAGATCTTATCTCTTGCTTCAGCCTTGTTTAGGTACAAAATAACCAGAGCAAGATCTCCTCTCACAGCCTCCAGAGAACTCATACTGTATCTTCAGTAGCTGCATAAGCGAGGTGGGTCAAAACGAGAAAAAAAAATAGTGGAATTGGCATCACTAAGTCTTGAAGAAAAAAAATAAGAATTTAAGACTGAAATTATTGTGACCACTCAGTGAACTGCGGTTCGCTACATGCATTCCTATTGATAAAGGGCAAAAAAAATGCAAGATAAAGGATTGCATAGCACATGGCTTAATAATCAGTATATGCAGAATAAGATTGGTTGCTTGACTGCTTGATACAAGCGTTTGGTTGCTTGGATAACAAAAAGGTAACTCAATTCCATATAAAATAAAAGCTTGCCAGGGTCACCAAATTTATAATTTATTCCAGCATCGAGGGACTAGACAGCACAATATAAATTGTAATTCTATTTGTTCCCTCCCTCTATTTGAGAAAGTTTGGACATTACCCATGTTTCGTGTCTGAAATACTTTTAACGCAATTAGCTCCTCACAGTATCAAACCCTAACGCAATTAGCTCCCGATCGTCAGGCTCGGCAGCAGGGGCAGGGGAGGCGTGAGGCGCGCGCGGGGACTCCCGCGCCGTTGGCTGGCCACGCGGTGGCTCCGGCGACGCGTTCACCGGATACATACGGAACTTGGGATTCTTTCAGGGCAGCAGGCGCAAATCGAAAACAGATGAAATTAACGAACGAATCATGAGTATTACCTGCTGAAGCAAGGCGGGCGGCGGCGTAGGCGGCGTCTTCGATGGAATCGCCGGCGACCCAGCCGAGCCGAGTCCTTGTTTTATGAGCGAGAACCGAGATCAGCAGATTGATCGGTTGGGACGGCCTTCCGTTACAAGTAGTGGAGACCACCCGCACCAAAGCTACGCGCACACGGAACTGGACTTCCGTCGTCCGCTTGAACTAGTCGCAAAGCAATTGCAACTTTGCAAGCACCAAGCCATTTGTCCGAGCACGGATCAGCCTACTCAACCGTCACTTCCCGGAAAAAAAAAAGCTAGTATTTTTAGTTTGGTGCACGTAGCTTTATAATTTTCGCACATATGGATAGATGTCACGTTGCGCAAACTACAAATCCGGAAGGAAGAGCCTTGTGGGACCCAGCTGACACGGATTGCATAGCGTGCGACGCAATTTGCGTGGCGGGCCGGATGTAGCAGGCTTTCTCGGAGGGAGCTTTTAGCCCATTGTCTGCCCTTTCGTTGGTCCTACTGGGCCTTATCTTTTTGTCCCCTGAAAATGGGCCGTTTGCGCACTCAAACAAGCCTTGTCCAATGCTCTCTCTCTCTCTCTCTCTCTCTCGGCGCTCCGTGACTGGGCGGCGTTGGGTGTTTGCCATCATCTCCACTGTTTTATATCAGAAGAATGCCGGCATGGTCTGTGTGCGATTTCTGGCACGTTTCTTGCGTTGCTCGTTTCCTTCGCGGCACTTGGGACTCCGGGGAATCCTTAGCTCTCTCACCCAAGCCAAGACGGCGACGACGCAACCGACAAATTGGCGGTTTGCACTTGCAGGAGCCCACGGGTTCGCGCTTCCTTCCCATCCAGCTTCCATCCCCATGGCGGGGTTGACGGCCGCGTCTCCGTTGGTTGTTTGTGTTTCTTGGGTGCTCCGCTCGTCGCACTGGACGGCTGAAAAGGGTCTGAACTGAGCCGACGGAATTGTGAGTGTCGGTGCAACGCGGATCCGGACCAGGATATTGATGCCCACGCCACGCATCAGTAAAGCTACGGAGACAGCGTGCGGTGGTGTGTTGTGTGTTCCTCTTCCCTTTTTTTCTCTTGTATTTCCTCCTTTTTTTTCTCTCAAGGCTCGTGGTACCAACCGTGCTTAACAGCTACGATTATACATGTCTTCAGTAATCAACAGGGCAAATAATCACAATGCAGTTGCAGCCCTCCAGTTATAGTTGGAGCAAGTCACAAGCTGACAGGCACCTGTCTCTCGCGCCAGCAACGAGCAATCTCACGCCGGACCCAACCACCGCCAAAACACTCCATCCACATGCGCTCGCCTCGATCGGTGCTGGGTAACCAGTCAACCACTGTAGAGGTCGTGAACCAGGCAAGCGATAAGAAGGAAAAACAAGCAAACGCAAACAGCTCGGACGGATGCAACGGAGCACCGAACGAGATGCTCCTAAAGAATTCAGCGCCGCACCCACCCCTGCACTGTTCATTCATTTTCTGAAAGCGAGGAATCAGGCCTGACAGATAGGCGCCAACTAACGCCGCAACGACACAAAACCATTTCTTTATTGTTATTCTTATTCTTATTCTTGCAGGAAAATTTTCAAATTTTTTTTCATACAACCAGTCTCAACAACAATGTGCATGTGCATACACTTTTGACTACAGTAGTAGTATTCAGCCAGTTGGAGATCGACAAACTCTTTCTCAATTCTGACTTATTCCCAATTATGTCTCAGTACATCTTTTGATTTGCCCTAATTTTCTCTCTCCTCCCCCCCCCCCCCCCCCNNCCCCCCCCCCCCCCCCCCCCCCAACTTAATATGCACACAAAAGAATACTGTAGCAAACATTGGTGATGAACAAGAAACAGAAGAAGAACAGAAACAGAAAAAAGAAAAATACTCTCACATGACGCAAGGATGAACTGGAAGTGGTACCAGCCGCCAATGCAATGTGTTGTGACCAGGCAAGCAGGCAGGCAAAGCAAAGCACCTAAGCTGCTTAGCTTAGGTAGCCCAATCATGATCTCATCGCACATCCTATCAGATTTTTGCCGGGAACGGGCCCGTGCAATTCTGGGCACACGGGCATTGCATTCGCCTCTCTGCTTTTGCCTTTTGCGCTGGTGGTGATCGGTGGTCGGTGTCCTCTCGTCCTCAGAACAGCATCCAGTCCAGCTTGTTCGCCTGCGGCGCGCCGGAAGACGCCGTCGAGTTCACGGTGGTAGTTGAGGACGCGGAAGATGTCGACGGCAGTGATGAGAGCAGGTCCAACATCTCCCACCGCGTCTGCGCCGCCGGCTGCTGCTGCTGCTGGTACTGATTGCGGGGGTGAGACGCCGGCTGCTGCTGCTGCTGCCTTGGCTGCTGAACCACCGACGGCGGCGGCTGCCTGACGACCTTCTCGCCGGATTTGCGGGCGATGGCGGCGTTCTTGGCCATCACCGCGTCGAGCGTCTCCACGTACTTCTGCACGCGTTTCACCTGCAACGACAGCCGGGTTCCATTGATTAGCCGCGCCATGCCTGCCAATCAAGGGGACGGGGGCCCGAAATGTCTGATGGATGGAAGAGACCGGCCACCCGAATTGATGGGCAGATTTGTACTACTACTGTGGATTAATAGTCGATGGTCACCTGCATCCGCCTCTGGGCCTTGACGTCGCCGTCGGCGACCACCGCGTCGAGCTTCAGCAGCTCATTCATCAGCAGCTCCGTCAGCTGCACCACGTCGTTCTCCGCGACCTTCTCCCCCTTCCGCACCGACGCGTCCAGAGCCGCCACCTGCCAGTAATCGGAGCGGCAATCGGTCAACTACCCTGTTCCCTCGGGCTCGAGTCGACTCGGCTCGGAAAAAGATGCAATCTTGGGATGATTGATTGATTATGGCAGCAATGTGTGCTGCAGCCGCGCCTAGTAGGAATACTGTACCTTGGGGGCGAGCTTGTCGACCTCGGCGGTGACCGCGGCGACGGCCTTGGCGGCCTTCTCGAGGTGGCCGTTCCGGCGCTCCTCGATGAGGCGGCGCGCGCGGGCCTCCGGGTCCTCGACGACGACGACCTTGGACCGATCCTTCACGCCGGTCATGTCCAGGAACGCCTTGGAGTCCCGCTCCTTGTCCTTGTACAGCACCTTCTGGTCGTCCGGGTGCAGCCCCGTCTTGGCCGCCACCAGTTTCTTCAGCTCCCCTGCAACCCAGTCCTTATCAGATGAGGAGCTCCGGCAGATTGAATAATTGGCAGGCGAGAAACCGAGAACTGACCGAAGGACGCCTCCGAGCTGATGTAGATCTCGTGTGTGATGCCGGCGTGCTTCACCTTGACGCGGATGGTGGGCACCGGCTTGACGTTCGGCGACGGCTCGTCGTCGGACAGCGCGCCGCCCCTCTTCTGCACCAGCATCCCGCCGGGCCGGACCTCCCAGACCTCCTCCGCCGTGACCTTCCCTCCTCCCGTCGCCGGCGCAGCACCGGCGCCCACGGCGACAACCGGAGGGTTCTTCATCGAGCCGAGCTTCGCCGGCGCGCCTTTCCTAGCCTTGGGGGTCGCTCCCAGCATCTTTCTCGCTTAGCGCTTTGCGGCTAGGCTCGGCGCTCCTACTACCTCCAGGCAAGAACAATGGCGGGAAGAGAGCGAACAGCTCGATTATTAAGGCAGGAGCGGTGGGAGGATCGGAGCAACCGCCAGAGACGGATTGCTGGATAGACGGACAGCGAAGAGGAGGAGGAGGAGGAGGAAGAGACGCAAATAATGGCAGCGAGCGAGGTCGATGAGGGAAGAACCGACGCGTGGACAAGGGGAATATATACCGCCAAATAGAACAGCGGCCACTGGCCACATGGCAATCACATTATCAACTCCTCCAAAGGGAAGAAGATTTAAAATTCCAAACCATCTTCTTCTAATCAGTTACTAAAATAACCTCATTTCATTCAGTGATTCGCAACGAAGCTTTGGTTTGATTCGTTTTCGTTAGGTCGGATGTTGATTCGAAGACTGTCGGCTGGTTTCTACTCTACCGTTGCCTAGTCATTGCTTTCCCTTTTCTCCTCTGTTCTGACGTGCTAATTGCGATGCGTCGTTGCTGTCTCGACATAAACGTCTCAACCGTACCCAAGATAGTGCAAGTATCGGCTAGAATTTTTAGGCGGAAATCGAGCAAAAATTCCAGCGAAATTTACAAGTATTCCCCATCACAAAAGCACCGGTGGTCAGCAAATGGTTAGTGGTAGTCGCTGATCATCTGATGAGCTCGCTGATCGCATGGGATGGGAATCCACAGCACATGCAGCTCCAACTGAAATAATCACGGGAGCATTATTAGCGCCGTGGCCACGAACATGATCACCGGTTGGTTCCAACTACTCGGAGCAAAATTTGCGGTAATATCGATTTGGCCTGTCGAACCTGTAGAAAATCATTCCACCAGACGCATCGGCTGTCCCCCAAGACAGGTGGAGAAATGAATGAGCAGCTACCAGATGTTGGAGCAACATGAATAAGCTGGAAGTTCGTTCACAAGGATTTTACTCTGCGTAAGCAAACATGTGTTAGCACTTGACAATTACAAACAAAACCCAACCGTTTTCCCAAAGACAGAGAGATTTAGAAATGGGTTCTTTATGATAAGTTCATTCAGAATCAAGAATATCAGCTGCAGGCAATTACCAAATTCAGTACCACTTGATAGAGCGGTAAACTTTTGAATAATCTAGTGTTGTAATCTGCTTTAAAACTGTAATGACGCTGAACGGCTTGACAACTGGAACCTGAAACGCTACGAGCTGGGACTACGCTCCACGAGCACAGAGGCTGGTGTGGCATCCTCCTGATCAAGTATGCGACAAAGCACTAGCAAGTGCGCGGTCTGCATCTGGATCAGCATGTTGGTACGACAATCTACACCAAAGCTTCATCGTCGAGAGGTTCTCGAGGGCGCGAAGCAAGCAAAATCATGGTCGCCAGGACCTTTGATTTGCGGCCAATGGCGGATCCGATCGATCGCCAAAGGCGAACAGTGAAAGCTAATCAGTAATCAGATTGTTCTGGTCAATCTGACTATAATGATTCAAGCCAGTTTAACACAGCACTTGTAGCTGCTGCTGCTGCTGCGTGTCAAGTTTGGAGTACTTCCTCATAAACTCGGTTGACAAAGGTTTTTGGTCTAGAAAGAGGAATGATCATTCCATGCCGTTAAACGAACATGGACGGCTCAAGTGGGTGACAAAGTCGTCTGTAATCTAAAATCATTAAAGCTGCATCGAAATCTGGTTAGTAACCTTAAAAAAACAGGTTACTGCCACTGTAATCACATGCTGCAGTTGTTTGTTTACGACTGCATATATACTGCAGCTGCAGCACTCTACCACCAAACAACTTGCGCGCGCGCGCGCACACACAGAGAGAGAGAGAGAGAGAGTACTGTATGCAACTACAGTAGAGTCTGATGAAATCTGAATAGAGAGGCAGGGCAGAAGGTGACAGTCTGAGCTCCACCGACAGTCAGGAGTGTCGCCCGGTCCCCACGTGGGTCTGCCACGCTGGCGGCCGCCCCTCAGCGAGAAAAGACGCGGCAACCTACCACCACGCCTCACCCTCACGCCCGTCCGCTCGTTCGAATGCGGCGCAAGGAAGGCAGCCTGGGATCAGATTCCAAACAGCCGAGCCATCTGCTTTAATTTTTTTTCTTCAATGTTTTTTCGAGTATGTTTTCAGATTCTTCCGGTGCATCAAACAAGATTGGTTGCTGCCCGGCCGTCGGTTGTCTGGGCTATAGTGCCAAGCAGCAGCAATCACAACCCCATGCGCTCCAAATCGAAGCAAACATACCCGTCATATTTGTTCTTGTTGGCTTCGCTTCTCCCCTCATCTCTTGCTCTCGTCGGCGTTCCAAGGAAAAGGCATGTCTCCCCGTGCCCTGCAAACACCGAAACGAATCTGAATGTTCATTCGCATGCCAACACCCGGAAACCCTGCGACGTACTTTGCACCAGCCGCCGTCACCAAAACCAGTCCGTGTAAGTACAGACTCAGAGAGTAGCTTTCGGCTCGGTCGCATGATCGAGGATGTTCAGAATTGAGAGACCGACGCCATGGAAAGATGTCCGCCGCGGCCAATGCGACGGCACCGCCAGGTCCGACACGCGTGATAAGATATGGTTAGGGAGTCGCGTCGCGGGGCATTAGGCGAAGACAAGAACAGAGCCGGCCGTCGGAGTCGCACGCGCAGATACAGCAGGTATCTTATGGCCGGCCTGGGCCGGGGCCGGGGCCGGGCGTTATCTAATTTCGAAGGCGGGGGTGGGGGAGCTGGCTCGGAAGGTGCGGGTTCCCCGTCAGTCGCCGCCGTCCACCCAACGCCAGCTCGCTGGCTTGTCCGTCCTCGCCGACGCACAGACGCTCGGCAGGAGACGAACAGTCGAAGCTTCGACGGGGAGCATCTCTGAAAATGTTCGGTAAGCTCTTCTCGGGAAGAGTTTGGTCGTTGCATGAGCAGGAATGATACTGCTACGAGTGCCATGCAGTTGGTATGGAGTCAATCATTGGCGTATACAGTTGCTTGGAAACGCCATCGCGTTGCAGATCTGCAGGCCACGCGTTCTATACTTGAGTACCTGACAAACATTGCGCGGCTATTGTATCTTATGCCAGTATGAGAGCAGTTCAATCGGCCCACCTGTTTAATACTAGTATTACATGTAACTTAGACAGTTGGACCGACCATGTGCTCTGCTTGATCGGCGACTCGTCTGCTAGTTCGCCGGCTCGGTTTGCTGTTTACTTAGGAGTACAAGTGATGACCACGTGGATGGAGGCCATGCATCTCGATCTCCAGCCGTTCTTCTTTGCCACCAATAGGTACTTTCAAATTGCTGGCCTCGGTGAAAATAGCGAAGGCAGAGGAGATTATGTTATGGCTAGTTGGATAGTTCCGATCTCAGCTCTGGAACTCTTTGAAGCTGACCTGCAGGTTCTTCAGACCGTTGCAAGTTCCAATGAGCTAGTTTTTCAGCAGGAAAGAACAGCCTTGCAACAGCTCTCTTCAATTATAATCAAGGTCAAGGACGACGCAACTAGAGTCAGTCAATTTGAGATTCTAAAGGCTCCAGTTGGACTTGCTAGTGATAATCATTTGGAAGCTGCTGACCAAAATGTGTTGTTGGGCTCCAATAGGCCCGTGAGAACTCTTTTGGGCCTACAACATGGCCAGCTTATTGAGTGAAGGCCACCCATCCATCCAGCCCAACAAGTACTAGTCAATTCGAGGACCCGGTCTTGGCTCATCCCCGCCCGTGATGGACGGGTTTCACCTGGCTGCGTCGCGATTCCATCCCATCGCTGGTCGCTGCATGCTCCTCCATCTCTTTTACTGCCTCCCTGTCCTTATAACTGCCGAACCCACACGCGAGTCTCTAGTCTCTATCAGTTAATTCGCGGCACAGATTACTCCTCCAGGCCACTGGTTAGGAGTATTACGACTGTTCCCGCCATGGCCGACGTCCTCATCAGCGGCGGCTACGGCGCACTGCCGCCGGCGCCGGCGCCGGAGAGTCTCCTCTGCCGCCTCGACCAGATCGACCTCCGGGTACGCGCGCTTATTATATGCGCGCTAATTTGATGGCTACATGCATATGGATCGATGACCGGTCACGTCTCACATGTAATATATAAGACGCGATCGATGCCTTTCTGCTTGATAAATTTTTGTGTACATGGATGCAGCTTCGTCAGTTGGAGGAGCAGCGGCGCGGCCCGGCGGCGCACGCCGACGACTGCGACGTCGTCCGCCGCGCGCAGCACCAGCACACCAAGTCGCTGCCCTCGGCGCTGCAGCACGTGCGGCTCAGGGGCACGCTCATGGACCGCCTCAACCTGCTCGAGTCCCGCATCATGCAGCTCAGCTGCGAGCTGGACCTGGACGTCGCCGGCAAAGGCGCCCCGGGGCTGGGAACCTCGTCGTCAGTGCCACCAACCGAGGACCGCGCGTGTCAAGACAAGTCGGCGGCGGCGGCGGTGGACGGGAGCTGGAGCGCCGTGGAGATCGCGCAGAAGGGTGCGCGCCAGCTTCACCGCAACAAACCCAATCCGTCGAACAAGGTTAGTATATACGGGTGATCATCTCCACCCTAACATGCAAGTTGAAGATGCAATTACAACACACCAAAGACTGACATTTCTCCATCTTCACCACATCAGTTGAGGAATTGAATCTGAAACTGAAACTTTTCAATGCGTTATTTTTACAAGGCGAAGAACCTGAAGGAAGCAAAATGTGCCTGTCAGAAGAAAGAGAAGAAGACCGAGCGCAGCAGGAAAACCAGACGATGGTTTGGGGTCGGATGCTAAATTTGCCATCAAGAAAACTACGCGTGGATGAATTGATCTCCGTTGATCATTCATTCGACCAAGTTTATATATTTGTTTTAGTCTGCATTTTGGTTGCTTGTTTCCTTTTACTATTTCTTAAAAAATGTATATTTAGGAGTATTTGTTTTGTAAGGGTGTAGCAGTAGCAGCCGTGTTAATTAAGTACTCCAATGCTTAATGAATTTTTATTTGGTAAAAGTTTGATTTTTTCCTTTTGATACTATACTTTTTACGTCCACAAATATAAGCATTCCAAACAAAAATCATTTGTCCACAAATAAAAGGATTCCAACGTGGGGTCCACTGATATTTACTACGACTTCACTTTCCACACACTTCCATCCCCTACCTCTGACCAACTCACTCGCATCGCCGGTTCTCTCCATCGTCCTTCGCTTCGCCGCCGGCCTCTCTATCCTCTCCCCTGCTCTAGCACCCACCGCCACCGCTGCACCCATCTGAACTCCAGGCACCGCCCCTCCACCTCCTCTAGCATCTTTGTGTGGAGCATGCGCACTGCACCCTCGTTCTCATCACCCAACCTTGTTTCTCTCTCTTCCTAGAGACGAGCTCCTCCACTTTTCTCTTCCACTGAGCTTTCAAATCCTAGCGATCTGTTAATCGAGGATGCACCTCAGCCTGCTCCTCCTCCGTGATGTGCTCCGATCTGTCCCTGCACCACGCGTGCCGGGATGCTGCAGATTGGGCGAGAAGGGGAAGGGAAGGGGGCGCCAGACAAGGATGCAAGCCTTCGGCTTCCAAGATCCACACGATGCTGCAGGTGCCCGGGCAAGCTGGAGGGCGAGCGAGGCGAGCAAACAAGGTGAATGGCTGGCGACATCGATGCAGGTGAGCTCGCGCGCGAGGAGCCGAGGAGAACGAAGCGGGGTAGCGCACTGATTTATCAAGGGTAGTTTAGTCTTTTCCTATCATCCTTATATACACATCGGGATTTTAGTCTTTATATATTAAACGTGAAGCGGTCTCTCAATTTCGTTACGCTACATCAACTTAAAAAATATTAACAGTCGATTTAAAATTTAACAGTGGATATTAAACAGCAGAAAAAATAGATATTAAAAAAGAGAAAAAAATAAATGTATAAGCGTGTTTTTACTCGGTGTAAGCAGGCATGTCATTGCAGTATATATTAAAATGTAAGTGTTCTTTCATAGCTTGTTGCGTCACGTTACGCTAAAAAATATTAATCGTTAGATTAAAATATAACGGTAGATATTAAGAAAAAAAAATAAATATTAAAAAAAAATCTTTTTTTTCGATCAAATAGGAGTATGTTTTTACTCGACGGGAGCAGACATAAACAGCTGTGTCGATATAAAAGAAGTTTTTATAAATTTATTCTACTTATATGTTACGATTAAAATTTTTTATATGTTATAAAAATATATATTTAGATACTTTAAATTGTTTTATTTCTTAAAAATACTTTTTATTACTATGAGAACTGAGATTCAATTTTTTTTTTCTGTTTATCCGTTTAGAATTCTGGTTTAAAAAATATAGTAGCTTTGGACATAATATTTTAATTAAATATTATCAATATAAATTAGAAATAATTTTAAATTTATTAAGTTACAAAATTAGAAATAATTTGTTTTAAAAATACTTTTTTAAAAGTGTTTCGATGCTATTTTTTATTAAATATTTTATAGGTAACAAAGATGTAAGATGTATGCTTTAAAAAGTATGTCGATAAATTTTTATAAAAATATATTTACGAACTTTTGTCATTCATGTCAAAACAATTATATTTTTATTTGTTAAATAATAAATTTAAAATACATTGTTTCAACTAGAGAAAAAAACATACGCGAAAAAGATTTTGTAGTTATCCTTATAATGTTGATTTTCTAGTTATCCTTATATGACGGAGAAAGTAGTCACCAATAGTACTGTGCCAACAGAACAATTTTGTCGTTTTGTGCCTTCACTTGTCTGCTCGGTCTTCTCCTCCTCGACCTATCCCCTTCTCACTTTTGAGCTCCTCCATAGTCCACGACTGGCAAATCGAGACAAAGTATCAGACATCGACGCAGTGAGGATCGAGGGAGCGATGGCGGGAGAATCATGGACGCCGACGACCAGCACCACCGTGGCCGCGGCGACGGCGGCAGCTGATCCGTCGTGCCCGCCGTTCCTTCTCCTCGAGGAGGAGGAGAAGCAGGGAAGCCAGAAGCACGAGCAGCCGCAGGAGGAGCTGCCTCACGGAGGTGAGCTGGAGCTCCCCACGGTGGACCTGGAGTCGCCGGGAGAGGCGCTGGCGGCGGCGTGCCGGCAGCTCGGCGTGTTTCGGATCGCCAACCATGGCGTCCCCGCTGAACTCTCCGCGCGCCTCTTCGAGCTGGCCCGGGACCTCCTGGGCCGCTCGCTGTTCCAGGAGAAGCAGGGTTGGCCCGGGTACTTCTGGGGCACGCCGGCGCTCACGCTCCGCGTCAAGGACGTCAATTGGGTCGAGGGATTCCACGTCGCTCTGGGCCAGAAGCGGCCCATAGTTGTTGGGCCTCCCATTTCCGAATTCGGGTAATGCTGTGTTCTTTTGAACTTGCGGTCTAATGATGCTGATGAGCTGATGACTAATTAATTGTTCAAACAATAGATCGTGTATTGTACTCATCAATTGGGACTGCTGGTAGGGATGTCGCCAGCGAGTACGGCGAGCACATGGCACGGGTGGCGCGGAAGCTGTTCGACGCCCTGGCCGCCGCGCTGGTCCTCGACGCCGACCAGACGGCGTCCTACCTCGCCGAGCGCGACGGCACCCTGCGCGTCTACCGCTACCCGCCCTGCTCGGCGCCGTCCGGCAGCCACCACCTGGGCATGGAGGCGCACACCGACAGCTCCGTGCTCACCATCATCAACCAGGACCTCGTCGGCGGCCTGCAGGTGCTCCACGAGGGGTCGTGGCGCGACGTCCCTCCGGCGGCGGGCGGCGGCGACACCGACACGCTCCTGGTCAACCTGGGCGACATGGCGCAGGCGATCAGCGGCGACGCGTACCGCAGCGCGCGGCACAGGGTGGCGGCGAGCCGGGATGCGGAGAGGATCTCACTCTGCTATTTCGCCTTCCCGCGCGACGAAGCCGTCCTGAGAAGCGGTGGCAGCAGGTACAGGCCCTTCTCCTACGCCGAGTTTCGGGAGCAGGTGCAGGCCGACATCAAGGCTACTGGGTCCAAGGTCGGCCTCGAACGCTTCCTTCGCCATTAACCTGGCTGGAGCTCATTATTCGTTTCAAATCCACGTACTTATGTCAGTATTGTCTTTGATCTCGAAAGAAGTATCCGATGGATGTTGCGGTTCCGCGGAGTACTCTGTGTAGTGATGTGTACACCTATCATCTTTTATTGATCCTCGAGCTTAAAGATTTCAGCACGTATCTTATCTAGAACGCCGTATCCAAAAACATTGGATACCCTGCGCGGCGCTGGTTGCCGGTCACGGAGGAGCGCATGGCTCGGTGGTTGAACTGGCCGTCGTCCGTTGCCCAGCGTTCCAAATATAGCTCAGGTCAAACCGGGTTGCTTAAACTTGGCGCGCCGCTGGCCACCATAACCCGCCATTTCTGCCCGCACTTCCATCCTCCGCCCCTCCCTCTCGTCCGATTGGCCTCACCGACCAGAGCGAGAGAGGGCCATTGGGCCCCGCAAACAAAAGACCCTCTCCCGCGCAGTGGAGGTGGCGGTGGCTGCGTGCACGTTGCCGCGCCGGTTGCGTTAACATTAGGCATGGCGCGCCGCGGGACGCTCCCGCTGGCGCTGCTGGCCGCGCTGGCGGCGCTGACGGCCGTGGCGGGGCAGGGCCGCCCGGTGACGGACGACGGCGCCCAGACGCCGCCCACGCCGTCCAGCTTCACCCCCAAGGACAGCTTCCTGATCGACTGCGGCAGCGCGGAGGCCGTCAAGACAGGCGACGGCAAGTCCTTCAAGACGGACGCGCAGGCCAACCACCTGCTCGCGGCCATGGACGCGTTCCGCGTCGCCGACGACAAGGTCGGCGTGCCCTCGCCCGTCTACAGCACCGCGCGCGTGTTCAAGGAGGAGGCCGTCTACAGCTTCCCGCTCGCCGTCCCCGGCTGGCACTTCATCCGGCTCTACCTCTTCCCGCTCAAGGGGGGCGACGTGGACCTCGCTTCGGCGACGTTTAGCGTGGCCACCGACGTCAACGTCCTGCTGCACAGCTTCGCCGCCGAGGCCAAGCCGGTGATGAAGGAGTTCCTCGTCAACGCCACTGAGAATCACCTTGCGCTCAAGTTCCAACCGCTCAAGGGCTCCGCTGCGTTCATCAACGCTATCGAGGTGGTGAATGCTCCCGACGAGCTCATCACCGACTCGGCCATGGCGGTCGCGCCGTTGGGCCCGACCGCCGGGCTGTCGGAGGCGGCGTACCAGGTAGTGTACCGGATCAATGTGGGCGGCCCGGCCATTGGCCCCGGGAACGACACGCTAGGCAGGCAGTGGGACACCGACGCGCCGTACGTGCAGGGCAAGGAGGCGGTGAAAGATGTAACCGTGCCGGTGGGCAACATTGAGTTCCCCGACGGCGTCTCGAGGCTCGTCGCGCCAGCGCTGGTGTACGCGAGTGCCGCACACATGGCGGACGCCGAGGTCACCAGCCCCAACTTCAACCTGACGTGGAAGCTCGACGTGGACCCGTCGTTCGGGTACATGGTCCGCCTCTTCTTCGCTGACATCGTCAGCAAGTCCACGAATGACCTCTACTTCAACGTCTTCGTCAACGGCCGGAAGGTCATCTCCGGCCTCGACCTGTCCACGGTGGCCGGTGGCCTCGCGTCGCCATACTACAAGGACTTCGTGGTGAACGCGTCCGTGGCCACGGACAAGCTCAGCGTGCAGGTCTCCCCGTTAGGACAGGACACGGGGCGCGTCGACGCGCTGCTCAACGGCATGGAGGTGCTCAAGATGAGCAACTCGGTGGGAAGCCTGGACGGCGAGTTCGGCGTGGACGGGAGGAAGGCGGACGACGGCACGGGAAGCCGCAAGGTCGTGGCGGCCGTCGGGTTCGCCATGATGTTCGGCGCGTTCGCGGGGCTGGGCGCCATGGTCGTCAAGTGGTACAAGCGGCCGCAGGACTGGGAGCGGAGCAACAGCTTCTCCTCGTGGCTGCTGCCGATCTACACGGGGCAGTCCTTCACGACGAGTAAGGGCTCCGGGTACGGGTCCCACCGGAGCGGGAACACGTTTTCCTCGACGATGGGTCTCGGCCGGTTCTTCTCGTTCGCGGAGATCCAAGCGGCGACCAAGAACTTCGACGAGAGCGCCATCATCGGCGTGGGCGGGTTCGGCAACGTGTACGTGGGCGAGATCGACGACGGCACCAAGGTGGCGGTGAAGCGCGGCAGCGCGGAGTCGGAGCAGGGGATCAACGAGTTCAACACGGAGATCCAGATGCTGTCGAAGCTGCGGCACCGGCACCTGGTGTCCCTGATCGGCTACTGCGACGAGAACTCGGAGATGATCCTGGTGTACGAGTACATGCACAACGGCGTGTTCCGCGACCACATCTACGGCAAGGACCTCCCGCCGCTGTCGTGGAAGCAGCGCCTCGAGATCTGCATCGGCGCGGCGAGGGGTCTCCACTACCTCCACACCGGCACGGCGCAGGGCATCATCCACCGCGACGTCAAGACCACCAACATCCTGCTCGACGACAACTTCGTGGCCAAGGTGTCCGACTTCGGGCTGTCCAAGGACGGGCCGGGGATGAACCAGCTGCACGTGAGCACCGCCGTGAAGGGCAGCTTCGGGTACCTCGACCCGGAGTACTTCCGGTGCCAGCAGCTGACGGACAAGTCGGACGTGTACTCCTTCGGCGTGGTGCTGCTGGAGACGCTGTGCGCGCGTCCTCCCATCGACCCGCAGCTGCCGCGCGAGCAGGTGAGCCTCGCCGAGTGGGGCATGCAATGGAAGCGCAAGGGACTCATCGAGAAGATCATGGACCCCAAGCTTGCCGGCACAGTCAACCAGGAGTCGCTCAACAAGTTCGCGGAGACGGCGGAGAAGTGCCTCGCGGAGTTCGGGAGCGACCGCATCTCCATGGGCGACGTGCTCTGGAACCTCGAGTTCGCGCTCCAGATGCAGGAAGCCAACCCGCCCGGGGGCGCACCGCAGGACGGTGACCAGCTGGACTCGGCCGACGGCTCCGTCAATACCATCTCGACGCAGAGCAGCGGCGTCGGCGTGACCAGCGTGCCGCTCGACACATCCACCACCGCCGCCGGCGAGCTCTTCCAGCAGCTCGCCGACATGAAGGGGAGGTGATCGATCCATCGATGGATCACACTAACAAAACTGGACACCGGCGGGCTCTTCCAGCATGCAACGCAATGAATTGTGTATATGTACGTGTGTATCACCTCTTAAAAATTACCGTCGCAGGCAAAAATTAGTACTGATCGTTCTTTTCAATGTGTCTAATTAAGACGAGGGGTCGGGTATTCGATGAACATTTATGCCTTAATGTATTCATCCGTGGTGCGATGTTGAATTTGGTAGCTAGGAGACGCGACGCTTAACTCCAATTTAATCAATTACCTTTTGTTAAAATTGTATTGCATGGTAAAAAAGATCATACACATACAGATTAATCGATCAGCAAATTCAGGACACCGCTTCGAGTGAAATTGAGCTGCGCAGTTTCGATACTGATCGCGAGAATGTCGTATGCATTTGGGAGAGGATTGGCCAATGACTAATATCCGCGTCACGCGGGCTTCGACGTTTCGACGTGAAGGATGCAATTTGTACACACCCATATGGAAGGAAACTTACACGTAACGGGCGAATCCATTGTTTTTAGATTTTTTTTTTATAAATATTACGAAATGTTAAAGCCGCTTTAGGATCATATCACTCTACTTTTAATATTGTGTTATGTGTCAAAATAATATTAATAATATTTTGTGACCATCAGCAATGCTTTTTTACATGTCAAAATACCTGTCAATCATAATTATGCTTTCACCTTTTAAGCTGCAACAATAAGCTAAATGGGGCCGTATAATACCCCCAGCTTAGCAGAAAACAATGAAAAGTAGGATTAGTCAAACTCAAACAGCCTCTTCTTGAGAGCCCACTGGCTTCTCCTCCAAGAAGGAGAGAGAGCTTTATAAAACGAAGAAAAAACATATTTAGCTGCTGTGTGCACGGAGCAAAATGCACCACAAACAGCGTGGTCGGTCCTAGAAAGGGAAATGGTTCAAACACCCATCGCCATACCCACAAAGAGATTACTTTCACTGACACGTTGGTCTCGACAAAACATGGCCCCATATGTCAGTTACAGATCCGAAGTCTCTAGCATATTAATCATGTGGAGAAGTCCCTTCGCATTTCCTCGCTTCACCCCGGCGAAGGAACCGGGGTACAAACGTGCGGCTTACACCATGGCCCCACAGGAAACACACCACCTGACTAGCGGGCCCTGCTTTCCGTGTTCTGAGGTTGTGTAACTTCGAGATGGCGTGCGCGTAGCTACGAACGCGTTCCCGGCCCTCTCGGTTCCCCGTCCCCACATCCAGCCATCGTCATCACGCCGAGTGTAAATATCCGCCTTCCAGCGCGATTCCTCTTCGATCCGACGGCTCGTAGCGCCCCGCGGGGCCCGCGGTTACTGGTCAAGAGCAGTCAAAGTCGGCCGGGCCACGGGCTGGAGGAGGTCACCCGCGACGAATGCCGGTAATCTATTTATTAACCGCTTCGCTCAAACGGGGGTAGAAGAAGAAAAACAGAACTAGCAAGCCGCGGCGGCGCAGGGTGAAGCTTGTAGCGGAGCAAGGTCAGGTGACAATTTTTCTCTCGTCTATTTTTTTTAGCACGCGGTTGAATGTCGGATTGATTGATAGTAGCATGTTCGAGTTGTTCACCCCGTTCGGATATTCTAGATGGGGAATTTTTCGTTGGATTTTTTTTTTGTTCTGGGTGATTTTTGGGAGGTAGGTCGATGGGTGGGGATTCACACAATGCAGCGCCCGAATTCTGTGATCGAGGCGAAAGTTCTGAACTTTCTTGTGCTTGTTGTTTTGATTTTGATTAAACTTTTTGCTGCTACTACCCTCGCCCAACAGCGAAGAAACTCGCTGGTAGCGAGGCAGCAGCGCAGCAAGACGGCGGAAGTTTGTCTCGTCCAGCGCCGCCTCTAGGTGAGAGCCGGGCTCTCCTCATCCCCAACCCCCTAGAGAATCCTCCTCCTTCCTTTTGTAGTTGGAATTTTCGCTGGATGGAGCGAGGATGGGTCGATTCCTGCGCGGGTGACTGGGCGGTGACCGGAAGATTTCATTTTTATCGCGTATGGGGATGGGGATTGGGTGGGGATTTTTTATCTCTTGGAGTAGAGGGAGGAGAGGAGTCTCTCCGCTGGCGTCTGCTGCCCTACCTTGCCCAATTGCTCAGTCTGCCACCGGCTAGCTATATAATTCTCCTTGCTTAGCGTTGGAGTATGTATCTCTGCTATGTTTTTCTCCCCTCTCCTCTCTGTATGGTAGGCGGCAAAGGGGAAAAAAAAACGATCTTGGATTTTTATTCCCGCTGAGTTTTTTTTTTATTGACACTGGGAGGGCTAAACTCATCTCTGTAGAGGATTCGAACCTGGGTGGTCGCCACAATTCCTTGGTGCTTCTTATTATTGTTACACGAGCACACTTCTTTTGCTTTCTTTAGATAATATGCTACTCATTTTGCTGGTGTCAGTTGATCTATTGTGAAGCTGCTTCAGTCAGCACAAAACAGCTTCAGTCCATTATTATCACAGTTTTATGTATTTGCGAGGGAATGCTATCAAATGAGTTGGATAATGTGGCTTCTTTCAAAGTTAAAGCTTTCCTCTCACCAAAGTTAGATGTGATGAGCCATGGCATTTTGTTCCGTTAGCTGATCCTCAGGAGACAGTGAAAGTTTTTTTTTTAACTGATATGTTTGTTTTGCTTTTCTTGGATAATTTATTCTGATATAACTTCACATTACATGTTCATGTGGCAGCTATTTATTTCAGGATCTTTACAAGCAATTTATGTGCCTGGCTTATATGCGATATTCTTCAAAGTGATGAACAGAACTTAACCCTGGAATTTCTCATCTGGGGGTGCATGATCCTAAGGATATGAATGGTCGTGTGCCAGTTACCACTACTAATTCCTCTGGGCCAAGCATTGGGGTTAGCTCTCTGGTGACAGATGCCAACTCATCACTCTCTGGAGGTGCCCAGTTGCAGCCAAGTACTAGCATGAACGCCGATTCATTCACGCGTGTTCCTGCATCCCCAATGTCATTTTCGTCAAATAACATATCTGGCTCTTCAGTCGTTGATAACTCCATCATGCAGCAAAGCCCGCCCCAAGAGCAGGTGCAGAAGCGGAGATCTTCAAGTGTATCATCCCAACCTGTGTACGAGACTGGTGGCGCAGCGAATGCTCAGAAGAAATCTAGGATTGATGTTAGGCAAGATGATATCCTACAACATCAATTGATTCAGCAGCTGCTCCATGGTCAAAATTCTCTTCATCTCCAGGGGCAGCAGAATGCGCATCTTCAGGCTTTGATCCAACAGCATAAACTGCCACAAATTCCACGACAGTTGCAACATTGCTCACAGCCATTTTCTCAGATACAAAGACCTCAAGTTGGTATACCTCGACAGCCTCAGCTTAGGCCACCAGTTTCACAGCCTGGAATGCAGCTAGGGGGACCTGTTAGGGTTCCTGTCGAGAGTGGGCTTTGTTCTCGCCGGCTAACGCAGTATTTATATCACAAGCGTCACCGACCAGAGGTGAGTTTTTAACATTACTAATTAATCATGAGATTGTGATATGCGCTCTTTGCAATAAGAATTTACTCAACATTGTCTTGCAGAATAATCCCATAACATACTGGAAGAAGCTTGTTGAGGAATATTTTGCGCCACAGGCAAGAGAACGGTGGTGTGTATCTGCTTATGAAAAGAGGGGGAATTCGTCAGTTGCTACTCCACATACAACTCTGGTTAGTCAACTGTTCACACTTGCCTTTTCTTTAGGATCATTCACTGTTCCTGTCTTCAGTTCAGCATAACTGTATATGTGATTGTCTGATTGAGTACCATCTTAAGTGTTTCATAGTGTTAAAATACATAATTGTATTCTAAAATATAATGCCAGTCCTTTGTCTTCTGTTCATTTCACTCAATTCATAGGAACTCTGTATATAATTATATGGATACATGGCTACTTTGATACAAGATACTTTTTTATGAAAAGAAAAATCATATTTTCTACCTGCTGCAGGATACATGGCGCTGTGACATTTGCAATTCGCATGGTGGGAAAGGATATGGTTAGTTCATTTCTGACTACAATAGCACATTATATTCCTAACGTGCATCATGCATAAATTCTTAGGTTGCCATCTGTTGCCAAACTAACATTTTTTAGTATGCCTTTTCTGCTTTGCTGAGGACTTACCATTTCACAGTGGAACAAACATGGATGTAATATTGAGATATGTTGTTTGGCCAAATTTTATTCTCTGAACCATTTGGATGTATTGTAAATGAATGAATCTGTCACAAATGAAAAATAGTTAGAACAATATCGCAATCTCCTAGTGGTTTTCTCACATTGGATTTGTTGTAGAACAATTTTTTTTTGTTAAATTGCTTTCTACTTTCTTGAAACATCTGTGCTACTCCTGTAGATCATGAGTTTTGGTTTCATTTATTTATTTTCAATTCATTATTCATGAGCATTATAGTCATTGAATTTCCTGTGTCTTCTTTTTTAATTTTATCTCTGGGCCATCGACAGAGGCTTCATATGAAATACTTCCCAGACTTTGTCAAATCAGATTTGACCATGGCGTTATTGACGAATACATGTACCTTGACATGCCAAATGAATTCCGGTTGACTAATGGACAAATGCTACTTGAGCATGCAAAAGTTATTCAAAAAAGTGTTTATGAGCATCAACATGTCACACATGAGGGGCATTTGAGAATCATATTCACTCCGGAACTAAAGGTATGTTGCTTGGTATGGGGTTGCACATGTCATCGTCAATTGTGGACATATAATGATTTCAGGTGAGGAAACCGAAATAACTGTTATCCACTGATAACCTGTGAACTCTGCAGATAATGTCCTGGGAGTTCTGTGCACGACGACATGAAGAGTATATCACTCGCAGGATTCTAGCACCACAGGTGAAATTCTATGATATACTGTTACCATATTTAATTTGGCTATGAGAATTAGTTGATTCTGCATGTCAAGATGGATAGTAATCTTTTTATTGCTTGGCACCTTATTGCTCAGAGAGTTAAAAGAATTAATTAGATGATGAGGATAGATCTATCTAAGTGGCATTCTGGATTTGGTGGAAGATGCCTCTCTTGTTATTTAACTATGGATGTATTGTTTTCTTCTCTTCATTTTAAGTACTGCTAACCTTTAGAGGGCTAACATTTAATTTCTACCCAATGATTCATGATAACATTATTCTGTACTCATTGTGGGTACTGCCCCAGTATACTTTTCTTTTGCCTGAGTATGAGTCCCTTGAATGACATATCAATTTACCTATAGTGGCCATAATATCTTCGACTTCTGATTTTTCAGGTAAATAATCTGCTGCAAGTTGCCCAGAAATACCAAGCTGCTGTTAGTGGAAGTGGGCAAGCTGGGGTGTCCAACAATGATGCTCAAACTATATGCAGCATGTTAGTGAGCTTATTACACCCTTATCGTTTAATCCATTTTGTAGTGCCTTTTTTTTGTGTTAAATGAAAATTCTATAACTGGCTATATACTATATATGAGTGGCATTTTTTTTTTGTTTATTACATTCTGATCAACGCGAGGTTTTTTTTTTCTTATGTGCTATTAGGTTTGCCACTGCGTCACGACAACTGGCGAAAAATCTAGATCATCACACCTTAAATGAACATGGGCTGTCCAAAAGATACGTTCGCTGCCTGCAGGTAATTAGAGTCCCATTTGCGACATACTTTCTCCTCCAATATTATCAAAGTAGCTTAGACAGTACATCACTATTAGCGTATGAAATGTACACTAATGATTAGTCCTTGTCAGATATCGGAAGTGGTGAATCAAATGAAGGATTTGATCGAGTTTAGCCACAAGAACAATATTGGTCCTAAAGGTATGGTTATTGTTCTGAATGATGATGGCTTAGCCTTTTGGTAAAACGGTTCCTCCTGACCAACATCTTATTTTTGTCCATGGTTTGTATGAAGGTGCCCTGAAATAGTAACCTGCACTAAGTTTTCTTTAGAAAAAACTTGAAATGCTAGGCAAGTTCTAATGTAAAATATAGAGCTCTAGGAAAAAACCATAATGATACAAACCCAGCCAATGCAATGCGATAACACATCACTGTTGTTATCAACCTAATGAAGCGTGTGGTTTGTGGTAGTAGACACTATATTATTTTTTGCTTCATTTGTTTTTTTTCCCCCCTTGATGATTATGTGAAACAGGAAAGATACAAAAAGTCCCTAAAGTGTATGGCAACCAATACTTGGTAAAGAGTGATGAATGCAAAAACATTTTTGTTTTAAATCTCAGGTTGTTGCTACTAGAAGGAAATAGTATGAACAGTAGCAGAAACATTAGTTTGTTGTCTAGATAAGGCAATAATATTCTGGTATGGATAGCACTTCCTGCTTGCCCTTCTTATCTGCAATGCAGTTCTAATGTTATTTATGCCCACCTGCAGGGAGCCTGAATAGTTATTGCAAACAAAATAATCCAAAGCTTCCTGTTCAGAATATGCATGAGGCAAAACAACCCATAGCTGCTGCTGGCCTTCCTAATAATCAGAGCAGCGTCAATGTTGTGGGGACTCAACAAGAAATAAGTGGCCATATGAACATTGTGACTCCTGGTACTGGAGCGATTGTCAATAATTCTGCACAGAATGGTGCAGCACTAGGTAGTTATCAGAATATGCTAAGAAGCTCGAGTGCAAGCCAAAGTTTGCTCCAGCAGGCGGCATCAACAGCCTTCAGAGGTCCTGGAGCAATGCACAATGGCATGCACATGGAATTACCCAGATCCTTCAGTGGACCT
Organism: Zoysia japonica; assembly: GCA_001602275.1. Taxonomy (NCBI): domain Eukaryota; kingdom Viridiplantae; phylum Streptophyta; class Magnoliopsida; order Poales; family Poaceae; genus Zoysia; species Zoysia japonica. Next base: position 208,526 of record BCLF01000141.1, read on the forward strand.
AACCCAGTGCAGCTGGCGCAGTTCCAACAACCCACCTCATTCCAGAAGCCAATATCACAGTCACAGCAAAACAGTATCCAGGGTTTGGGGGTGAGCCCACAATACCAGCAGCATATGCTTAATCAGCTGATACAGGAAGTTAGGAATAATAATAACAGCCTCACTTTTGGGCAGCAACAACTGCCAGGAACATCTAATTTGAATAGTGGCCATGCATCAGGAGTGGCTGTCAGTAGTGTGGTTACCAGAGAGCAGACGCAGGGTATCAGTAACAATAACGACGGGGCAGGTCCAGTCAGTACTGTGCCTAGCAATGTGATCAACAGCAAAGCCAGCGCTGCCCCCAGCAGGAGTAACAGTTTCAAATCGGTAAGCAGCAATCCAGCTGCTGCTGCTGCTGCTGGAGGCAATGCCTCAACTTCAAAGGGCGTGGAGCCTTACAATGAAATGGAGGATCTCAGCCATCTCATTTCTAGTGAACTGGCTGAAAGTGGATTGTTCATGGGGGAGCAGGGAGATGGATTCTCGTGGAACATCTGAAGACAACAAAGAGTGCATAAGCGTCTCACTGCTCAGTGATTTTAATGTAAGCGTTAAGCACCAGCAACATGCTTTGCTCGTGCAAGTCGTGATGGAAAGTTTGCCTAGAGTGCAGTAGTATTTGCTAATTTTCTTCATCTTTTTGTGAGCTTTTGTGTTGCCCCTTGGGACAGTTTCTTATGACTATGCTGATGTAATTCAGACAAGGGACATATAGAGTTGGGTTTGGTTTGGGTTTTCTAGAGCATGCACATCTACTTTCCTTGTAAATCAATCTCATACTATAGGAAGCGTAGGTATATGGCGTAATGTTATCAGGTGTTAAGACATATGATTACCGTTTTAATATGGATAAAGTCCAAATTACTACCACAAGTATAGCCAATACTTTATCCTTTTAATATTACAGACCCCCTTGAGATGTGCCTCATAAACAGAAATAGATTACTCCCTCTGGTAAGAAGCAGATAGCAAGTGTTCATGGCTGAAAATATGATTTGCTTTGCATAGTAAATATCATCAAGCGAACAGAAAAGCTCTGATATAATATAAAATCGTGAAGCATAAGTACATTCGAGTGCCAAAAAGCCAAAAATAAAAAACACTGTGATTATCATGACCATGCACTGAGCTTCCCTATTCATTCTGATTTCTTTTCCCTTTCCTCCCCCTGCTTCGATTTTTTATTTGTTTTTTTCTCTTTTTTTGTTTTCCTGGAACTGACAAGCAGACCATGCAGCCGGCTGACCTTCCGGTTGCATTCTAAGAAGGCCCAAATACTTCGTATTTGCAAACAGGGCAGGTCTGTTTCACACAAAAAGAGAGAGAGAGGAAACTCTACTTCAGAAGGCCAGAAAAGATTTCATAATCTGGAAAATCGAAATCGTTGAGAGAAGAAAAATCCCAGGCAGTACAATAGTTGTTACCTTTTCGATCTTGAGCCATTTAGTGACGCAATCTGCATGGTAGTTGTGTCTGCAAGGAAGAGTTAGGAGTCGTTCTCCGTGTTTGAAAGTATTCAAACAGATAGTACAGCTGCACTCGAACAAAAAGGGTTTCATCAGTAGAAGTATTCACTCGATGGAACTGTACAAATCTTGATAACTTGCAATCAACAATTTAAAGGGGAAAAAAACTGGATACATACTCCTCATGGTTTGTCTTCCTGGAGAAAAATCCGGATACTCTGTACTTCCATGGATCCAGGAAGGAGATGAGCTCATCAGATAGACCTCTGGCCTCAGTCCCCACCGACTCCACAAGTGCCTGCCTTTGCTGCATCGCAGACAGTGGAGAGCAACATTGATTTCAAAACAGGTGTAAAGACACACGCTTATGAATATTCTTATCTTCTTCACAAGCTTTACATGTCAGGGAGAAAAGGGAGGAAAAGTAATTAATTTCGTGTAACACAAACCTCATAAGTCATGTTGTCTGGGTCCTCAGTGTCCTCCTGCCTGTCAGTGTCAGCCTACAAGCCAAATTATTATTCGGGGTCTTCAGTTCTTTTAATATTTGTGAGATCAAAATCAAAATCAAAATCAAGGAGGGACAGTCACCTCCTCTTCGTTGTGTTCAAGATCATCGTCGGTGTCAGACGGAGAGGGTACACAGCTTATATCTGAATAATCATGCCAGACCACCGTTTCTTTTAAGGATTATTTGTGAGATGTGAAAGAGACACTATTCTATTGGATGAAGAGCAGCACTCAAGGTGGTACCATCATCTTGGATGCTCAGCAGCTCCAGCTCTGCCTGGAGCTGCTTGGCGTACTCGAAGTCAGAGGCGATCTGTTCATCCACACCTGAAGAAGCTGCTGCTATACCGGTGCTGCTCTCTCCGTGGAAGTAATCAGAGGGGGCAGTGGGACCTGCACCTGTCATATGGTTCTGGTGGCCGTACGCTTCATCCAAGATCGATTGATGCAAACCCTCCTGAGAATGTAAGAGGATTTTTCCACAGAACAACGCAACGAAACCGGCGGAAACGATCTTTTATGCCTTCTTGATAGGAAAAAGGGGGGAAAACGGATACCTGGCCAAGCACAAACTGAAGGAGGCCGTCGTCTACGCCGTCTTCAAGGTTCTGTTCTCCGGTGCTGCGAGTAGGCGAGTTGCTGTAGTGCACGGTGATCCTTCTCATGGCGGAGGCACCAGGCTGCCCCACGGTGGCCATGATTGCCCAGAGAGACAGGTTACCTGCAGGCCATGGCACCACCATCTCCCATAATTAATTGCCATAAAAAAAAAGTATGTAACCGACGCAGAATTAAGCTCAGAGAGACAGAGAGAGAAGAAGCATCGACAGAAGATTCCTCAAAAGGGAGAAAATAGAATTAAGATAGAAGAATCAAACAGAAAAATCGGAATGCAAAACATGTGGTGGACCCTTGCCTTTGCGGCAGTTTCTGATGAGCAGATTGAAGAGGGGAGACGAACAGGAGTGAGAAGGAGGAGGATGCGTTTACCTCGGTCTCTCCTCTTGAGTCCACCCTCTCTCTCTCTCTCTCTCTCTCACGTTCTCAAGGTTCCACGGAAGCTTTCTAATGGAAGGGTGGGTGGTTCACAAGTATTTATATGTACAAACCCCACAAGTCGCTCTCGCTTTCTCTCTGCATCTAACACCAGCAACCGGCCGACCTATTGCTACTTTGTAAGTATTCTAGTCTCTATAAGCCTAGATTTTATCTTAATTTGTTCCACCGGAACTTTTATCCGATCGAAGGTGGATTGCAAAAAGTTTACTAGCACATAAAAAAGGAGGAGGCTAAGAATTCACTGATTCACACATCTTGTAATATTTTCCTTCACATCGCAATAAGTCGTTACACATAATCGGATCGAATGTGACCAAAACTTTACTAAGCAAAGTAATCTTTCTGACGAGGTTTTTCAGAGTGACATGTGATGTTTGTACCCTTCAGTTTGCAATGCATTTGGACCAAAGTCCATGTTGAGCATGACCTGATGACTGCATATGTTTGTGTCCCAACCGTCGTTGCTTGCGTCCACTCCATGCATGTGTCCCAAGAATATCCATGCGCCAACTCATTTCATCGTTATTTTTGGGAGGGGGTGGAGTCAAGGTCATCCGCGAGGATGACAGCTGAAAAATCAGTATGGACCACAGCCAATGCCTTTCTGAACAAACACCACCAGTAGCATACTTGCGGTTGTGAACTGTCTTTGATCACAACCTGCCACCACCGGTGACCTGACCTCGGCTTAACGACAATATGGCTGCGTCATCAATGATACAAATTGGTTCAGATGCACAATCAGCGGTGACCTGAAGTCTTCAGAAGATCTTTATGTTTGTGCCTTCATTCAAACATGCTTCAAATCTTAAGCAATAAGCATATTGTGCATCTGTGCCTTCATCATCAAAAAAAAAAAACTACTGTGTATGTTCGTGCCAAGTCGATCTTTGAAGTTGTAAGGTAGAACATGAGAGAAGGAATTCCACATGTGGTTTGTACTATAAAATTTTGATCTGTGCAGTAAATAGTATCCAAGTGATACAAATCATAGGCGTCACATTTCTTTCCCTTCTTGGCTTCTTTTTTGCGAGGGCGTCAAATTTCTTTAAAATGTATATATAACAGTATCCAAAATTTATTGATATAGTGCAGGAGCAAAACCGCATCTTTTGGCATGCTCCATCACATAATTTTTACTAGTTCTTAGGGTATACCGGTGGTACCAATGTAGGGATATTTTGGCATGTTCCAACTGGCAAACATATTTTTACATGATTAGGTAGCGATCCCTTTCACAGTCAATGCCATCTCCATCAGATTAGCACAGGGCAGTGGATCATCATGTGGCCAATACACCGACCGACCACGCTGATGGTCTCATCAGTAGATGATCACGACTGCAAACAAATCATTATATCGATATCATCCAACGAAATTTCCGAGTAGGATCCTTCCAGTGTCGACATGGGAAGATTGGACACAAAGACAGGCCAAAGACTTGGGCTCAGGTCAACCATTAACTGTTGCATGATAGATCTAGGTGTTGCCAAATCGATGAAGCTTCCTCATGTTGGTTTAATTTAAATAAGGATACACAGAAGGGAACACATAAGCTAGTAGCTCAAAATTTAACAGATGGTATCAAGACAGTTGTCCCTTCATTATTCTACTTGACTTACGGCTCATCCGAACTGTCACTGTAGTGCAGCAGGACAGCTTACACCATGTGAGCTCTGATGATCTTATCTACCAGGGAACCTGTAGCTCTTGATTGCGGTGTGTTATCTTCTTACACCAATCAATGTTTCAAATGCAAAGAGGAAGAAAATCCAACTTTGAATTGTTTCGACAAAAGGGGGCAAATGCAGAATGAAAAAGGTGTGGTCTTAAAGGGACACTCATCCACATTTCAAGTTATGTTGATTGTCTTAGGTGAGGAAATCTGGAACAAACCATTTTCCACAATCACATCAAATCTTGACGTTGACCAGGGTCCTTCTGGAGTGTCCTTTCTCAGTCACTCTACCAGCTAGGCGCATTCACACCTAAAGCAGCAGCAGTCACACATTTAGATGGATACAGATGATACCAAAAGTCTGTAAAATTGTCCCATACAATTCAATATAATGATATGTGTACCAATTAATCCGCTAAATCAAGTGACGTACACCGAAGTATACACTTTGGAGGAACATTTTCCTTTTTCTATAGAAAGTGGAGGGCAAATGTGGCTTCTCATATCTGCTATAACATATTTGATTTGCTTCTGGCCATGATATGTGAGATCCCCAGACCATGGCTGAAATGCGGATAAGCAGGGACACCAGGAGCACATAGATGGACATTCCTGCCTCATGTATGATGTATCCAAGATATCTGGGACAGAATTCCAAAGTCTGAGGGTCCTCTTACATGTGATTGTGAGTTGCATGACAAATAATAAGTTAGCAATCCAATTAGCTAAGTGCAGCAAATTAACTCATTACGACTCTTGTCAGATCTAACTTCCATTATTCAGGGAGGAATAATAAAGCCATAAAGTTACCTTCTAGGAGTACACCATGTAGTTAAATGCATTGCTGCAAATCTAACTCATCGGTATATCAAACACAGCTGTTCAGGTGGCTCTACAGTGTTTCCCTGTTCAGGTGGCTCTACAGTGTTTCTGAAAGTTGCCTAGAGGAAGGTGAATAGTCAATCTAAAATAATTTCTGAAAAATCAAACTCGATGAACTGTCAGACCACCAGAGTCTCCGGTAATGTGCCGAATACTCTGGTCACCGGAATGTCCGATAACTTGCCGAAACCTCCGGTAAACCTGGAACTTGGACGAAATTTGAATCTAAGCAAGTTTTAGCAAAATCTAGCAAATTTCACTTAAATCAAAAGATTGCAATATGATATAAAAACTAGATCTAAGCAATTAGACAAGCTAGAAACTAGAGAGCAAGTAGATCGGAGCAAATTTATGAAAATGAGACACAAAAACAATATGAACTTGCAAGTAAGTAAAGAACACGAAGAGACACAAGATTTTACTCTGAAGTTCGAGTTCGCAAATGTACTCTACGTCTCCGTTGAGAGGTTCACAAAGAACCGGATCTCGCTCGATCCTTTCTCTCACTCAACCAACCACAAAGGTGAGGTTAAGTTCTTACTATCAAATTCCTTTCGAGAAGGGAGAACAAACTTCCCGGGACGTCACCACACGATTTGAGAGCTCCCGAGCACGCCTAGCCGTCTAGGAGCAAAAGCTCCAAGAGAAATGAACTCAAGTCAAAGCTCGACGATGCCTCAAATGCTCAATGTGCGTGGAATCACTTCTCTCACAATCCTTAGCTTAAATCTTGCAAGATTAGGCCTTGGAAGGGAGTGGGAGAGTGTTTTGAAGCTCAAAAGTGTTGAAAGCAAGTGTGAGTCGCCCTTCATTTGAAGTTTAAAAATAGCCGTTGGGACCACTTTCTGACTGACCGGAGACTCCGGCAACACGCCGGAACCTCCAGTAATGCCTCTCGGGTTGGCTCTGGGTTAAGCCACCGGAGTCTTCGGTAATGTACCGGACACTCCGGTAGGCCCCCTCAGGTAAAGGCTTGCCAGGACAGCGGAGTCTCCAGCAACTTGCCGGATACTCTGGTAGGCCCTCTCGGGTTCGACCTGCTAAACTACCGGAGTCTTCGGCAAAGTGCCGGATACTCCGGTAAGGACTCTCGGATTTTGTTAAGATTTGAGCATTTTTGTCACTTTAAGACAACAACTTGAGTCATCCTTGATAGTACGGCGTACCTAGACTCAAGAAATGATAAAAGATAATTTGCTTCCATGAGAAAAGGCTCCGTGACTTGATCCATGAAAATTTGAGGGTCTTCCATTTTCTTTCAACGTTGTTTTCTTCTTTTTGAAACGTTCGCGCTGTTAACACACTTAACAAATGTCATTAGCTCTTTGAATAGTTCGTCATCATCCACTAGAGGGCCTAGATGCACTTACAATCTCCCCTTTTTTGGTGATTGATGACAACACATTTAAAGCTTCAAAAAGAATGATAATTAATAATTTTAGATGCTTGTGATATAAAAAGCTCCCCCTAAATTTGTGTAGGACTTGAATTCTATATTTTGGCATTGATAATCCAAAATATTAAAATGTGAAAGCTCCCCCTATATCAAGCATCCGTGAGGTGCAACAAGTATGCAAGTATGTTGAGTAAAAAAAAATAACAATTCACCATTACACCACCACATATCATAAATAGCAACATAATAACCAAATATAGAGAACAAATAGAGTTATTACAAACTACAAATCACATAGTCTTATACGAACACTCATACAAGTACTAACACTCATACAAGTCTTATATGTCCATCATTACAATAATATGAGCCCGAAGATGAAGATAGATGACATGAAGGATATCTTCTCCCCCTTTGATATCACATCACCAAAAAAGAGAAAAAAATACAAAGTGATAAGTTCAAGGTGTGACGTCGCTATCTTTATCACCTTTCTCATCATCACCTTCTTCTTCATCGCCTTTTCCTTCACTTTCTCCCTCGGCAGCTGCAATGTCCTCTCCACCTTCTTACTCACTTGCTTCGGTTTCACCCTCTTGCTCATGTTCTTAAACCAACCGTTGAGCATAGGTAAGAGGATCCCAAGGATTGTCAAAGATAGGAGGAGGAGGAAAATCCGAATACTCGCAGAGAGGAGAAAGGTTGAGGTTAAGATAAGAGGCAATTCGATCTTGTCTTGCCCCTAGAGTTTTGAATTGCTCTCGAGTCTCGCGGCGATGCTCTCTAATCTCGGTAGCGTTGTGAGTACACAAGCTAAAGACTGCTTTGAGAGTCCGAGCAATGAAAGAAGAGAAAAAAGACTTACGGTACTTCTTCTTGGGAGCACCGTGAGAAGGAAGTGTGAAAGGCTCATGCGAAGAGGAATCACCTCTAGAAGATGGAGCTGCTGCACGAGAAGTAGATCCAGGGGATGTCTCAGTAGCCCGAATGCAATAAGGATTATGCTTTACCTCATAGTAAAGTTGGTCATTGAGCAAAGAGTGGATCATATACATATGATGTAAGGAGCATAGCTGCAGCTCCGGATCGGTGCGATAAAAGTGACAATGATTTCCTGAAAGATGAAATCAAAAACACTGAAACCCCCTCGAGTGGCATCAATGTCTTGCATCCAGTAGAGCAAGTTCCTTGCCATCTGCATAACACTCGAGGCATCTCCAGACCGAGGGCACAAAGTGACACGGAACAAAGAGTTGAGATACTTGAAGAAGGGTTTCATCCCGTGCACCTTCCCGAGACTGACGGGTCCAAGCCTTTCATCATAGAGAAATGCTATCTCCCCATTAAGAAGAACCCACTCAGAATGAATCTTGTGCTTTTCTAAGTCCTCCTGATCAAAACCAAGATAAGCAGCAAACTGTGAATAGGAGACTTGGTAGCGATTGCCCTCTAGTGCCCAGTGAAGAATAGCCTCATCTCCATCTCTGTCAATCCAGAGAGTAGTGTAGAACTGAGCAATAATTTCTTCACACTAATTTTGCTTGAGCCCCATAATGTTCTTGCAACCCTTCTGTTCACAAGCCTCAATAATCTGATCAAAAGTAGGATCCTCGGCTGCACTCATGTAACTCCAGTCTATCCACTTCATAGGAGTTGTTCTTACTTTCTTATCCACAATCACAGACTTATACCAATCCATGTGGAAGAGGTTATGAAATCTGTAATTAGCACAGCTAGATTGCCTCTCCAAGAAATAATGATTGGTGTACCTCTTGGTGATTAAATCATGAGAACGCTTTGTGTAGTTGATAGGCTTCATTGGATACTCAAAACATTCTCGATTTCCAAACTTAGAGTCTGTCACTGTATAGTGAACCTTGGTACTCAAAGGACGGGGAGCGAACTGATCCTCAAAAGCAGTACCTTGCCCACTAGCAACTATCTTGCCCTTGCCAAGACCTCCTCCGGTACTTCTCCTTGATGGCAAAGTGGTACCAGGAGCAACATCTCGAATGACAACGCCTTGATCCTTCCTAGGTTGCTTTTTAGAAGCCGCAACCTTCCGTTTGCGCTTGGGGGCGATCCTCCTCATGTTCGCTCTCAATCCCTGACTCATTTTGAGGTTGAGCTCTCCTTTCACGAACCATTTGTCAATAAGAGAGTAGAAGAACTACTAAGATCAATGACAAGATAGGACAAAGAGGTATGAAAAATTACGCAAAGACACTGATGCATCAGAGTCTCCGGTGACGTACCGGACAGTCCGGTCACCAGAGTCTTCGGCAAAGAACCGGAACCTCCGGTTCACCGGACCCTCCGGCAAGTTGCCGGATACTCCGGTCCCTTGTGTTCGACCTGCTAAACTACCGGAGTCTCCAGCGAAGTGCCGGATACTCCGGTAAGGACTCTCAGATTTTGTTAAGATTTGAGCATTTTTGACACTTTGAGACCACAACTTGAGTCCCCCTTGATAATACGGCGCACCTAGACTCAAAAAATGATAAAAGATAATTTGCTTCCATGAAAAAAAGCTCCGTGACTTGATCCATGAAAATTTGAGGGTCTTCCTTTTTCTTTCAACATTCTTTTCTTCTTTTTGAAACGTTCGCGCTGTTAACACACTTAACAAATGTCATTAGCTCTTTGAATAGTTCGTCATCATCCACCAAAACCCACTAGAGGGTCTAGATGCACGTACAGTTTCCCTGTAATTAAAAACATTGCTACAAATCTGCCACAGTATCTCTGTATATCAATTATCAAGCACAGCTTCTCAGATGTCTCTATAGTATTTCCATTCTTAACCTTTTGCTCGCGCTACAGCAGGCAGTGTTGGGAAAAATCAACCTTCAAATTCGACTTCATTAGGATCTTCCAAGTCAGCAAGCTTCATGGTCAGTGTGACACTGTCTAGAATTTCATAAACCTCCTCAAATCTCGGATGTGACTTATCCTCAACTAAGAATTTATGTATTCTGCCATCCAACTCAATGAAGCTGTACCCAGCTGATTTCTTGTGATCTTTCTCCTTCAGTAATTTCCATACATGGGCAACACCATCCCATTTGCCACATGACGCATATATGTTTGAAAGGATAACTAGGTTTGCTGTGTTTTGTGGCTCAACCCGCATTAAGTTATCCACCGCTACCTCTGCTAGTTCCACGTTGCCATGGAAGCTACAAGCTCCAAGCAATGCTCCCCAGATTACTGCATCAGGCTCGACTGGCATGCTTGCTATCAAAGTGTCGGCTTCTTTCAAGAGACCAGCACGTCCCAGAAGATCAACCATGCAACCATAATGCTCAATTCTTGGGTGAAAACCAAAGTCTGCTAGCATTGAGTTGAATAGCCGCTTGCCTTCATTCACCAAACCTCCATGTGTGCAAGCCAAAATGACTCCAACAAACGTAATTCCATCTGGTTTAGCCCCTGTCATCTAAAGAAATTGAAATCAGCTCCTAGTTTCACCACAGCAATGTTGTAGGTGGCGAACAAGTACATCACAAACATCTTGCTATCAAACATGATTGGGTTTACGCCACACATTACATGCAGTACAATGACATAGTGTAAAACGAAAGCATGGGTACAGGCAAGAAATGCTTACCCTCAATTTATGAAACAAACTCAGGGCCTCCCTCCACAGTCCATGCACGGCAAACGCCATGATCATTGAGTTCCAAGAACAAAGATCCCAGTACAATGACATAGTGTAAAAAGAAAGCACGGGTACAGGCAAGAAATGCTTACCCTCAATTTATGAAACAAACTCAGGGCCTCCCTCCACAGTCCATGCACGGCGAACGCCATGATCATTGAGTTCCAAGAACAAAGATCCCGCTGCAGGCCAATTCCCTGAAACACCTCCCAAGCCTGACGAATGCTGCCACACTTGGCGTACATCTCGATTAATGCATTGGCCACATACACATTCTTCAGAAGGCCTTTTACCCTGGCGTACTCCTCTACCTTCCTCCCGAGCTCCATCGCTCCAACAGCCGCACAAGCAGGCAGCACACTGCTGACCGTAAGCTCGTTCGGCTGCACCCCCTCCCTCTCCCACATCTCCAAGAACGTATCCACCGCCTTCTCATGCCTCCCGTTCTGTGCGTAACCGGACACCATCGCAGTCCAAGAAACCACATTTCTTTCAGGCATTTCCTGGAACAGTTTCTCCGCAGCTTCGACATGGCCGTCCTTGGTGTACGCCGAGAGCAGCGCGTTATACACGGGTCTATCCCTGCGCGGTATTTCTTCGAACGTCCGCCTGGCTTCAGCCAGGAGTCGGTTCTTGGCGTAGAAGGATACTAGCGCGGAGGCGATGAACGGATCGCCGCCGGACGCGAAATGCCCGGACTTGATCAGCAAGGCGTGGGCGCAAACAGCGAATTTCATGGACGGGAGGGAGTTCGCGGTGGAGGAATAGGAGAAGAGGAGGGTGAAGGAGAGCGGGGTGAGGAGGCGCAGGCGGTGGACGCGAGAGAAGAAGGGGAGCAGGAGCGGGTGGCGGTGGGTCGCGAGCGCGTGGAGGAGGCGGTTGTGGAGCGGCGCCGAGGGCGAAGACGAAGTAGGGAAGGACTCGAGCAGGAGGGTGGCGTAGAGGAAGTCGCCGGCGTCGAGCACGCGGAGCAGCAGCGGCTGCAGCCGGCGCACGCCGCGGCGGAGGGCGCGTGCGTGCAGCTGCCTCGCTTCCTCCATGGATCGCCTCGCCAGCCTCCTCTGCGGCCCAGTAGAACTGTTAACGGCCGGTTACTTCTGGGCTTAGTAGGCCATGATGGTCGCGGTCTGTATATGCTGGGCCATGATGGTCGCGGGCCTTATCAAGCTTTCACAACGATCGCGATCTCGCCGTCGTTTAACCGGCCTCGTCTCGTCGCCGTTGTTGTGCTCCCTCCGGCCACCGCGACCTTCCAACATGTCGATTCCCTGGCTCGACTGGTTGTTCTGATCAGCCAGCTTGTTCGTTCGGGAGCATTTGGACAGAGTCAATGAAAGATCTGCAACTCAACATGAACTCTCGCCAGGCTCATATGACAGCGATCTGCTTGGCGATCTTGGCATCTTGCACAGCACAAGCTGCAGTTTCATGGTCGACCGTAAAATCTGTGGCCTTATTATCCCTTTGAGTCGGTCCTTGAAGCAGTAGTTCGTCTTGCTGAATTGAATCTTGTCAATTCTTGTCCTCCTGGCAGAAGATGCAGAGACCTGGACCATTTGATTCTTTTCGAAGACGTTGATGCCGATTGATTGGTAAGGTATGAGGCTGGTGCTTTCCTTGATTCAATGCTGCTCCTCTCTGATTGGCTGTGCTAGTTCAGATTCTCCTTCCACCTTTGCTGCCTTTCTGGCAACGAGGGAACCGTCCAAAAGGGCATATTCATTCGGTTCTGGCTCAACCGTTTGTATACTTCTGATTTCTGAAATACTCCTATTTTACTTCTTTCACACTGAACATTTGTCTAAGGTCGCTGTACCTGTACCTGAGGATTCCATGGAACCATTCATATTCTGAGGGCTCAAGCTCTCAGCTTCTGATTCTTTGGTTCACTTCTTATTCTTCTGTGAAGTGATTCTGTGGCTGAAAATGAGTCTCTTTTATTCTCATAGAGAATCACTTCATAAAATTAGGAGAAGCTACTTTTTTCAGCTTTCGACCTTTTAATTCATTTAAAAAAATCGATCTACAGAATCAGACAAGAATCACGTATTTAAAAAACAACGTTTGACAGAGCTCCTCTTATTCTGCCTGAAAATCAGAGCCGGGAACTCTGCCCAAAGTGCTCCTGAATCTCGCCACGATTCATTCATACTGTACGTGTATGCTGCTGGATTCATTGAACCTGGCCTTACAAGGTAGCCAAGTGATGGAATGAATGTGTTCAAAAAAATGACAAATGAAACAAAGCACATGGTTTCTTCCCAAATGGAAGCAGGCACATCTACCAGCCCATTTGCTCATTAGCTCCCAGATCCATTTAAAACAGAGCACATGACTCTTGAGGTTTTCCCGCTTTGATTTTATCTCAAAAAAAGAAGGACAAGTTATCCATTTAAAAAGCAATGAGTTATCAGCTAGTGACGCCCCAGATATTTGCAAAAACATCCCCTTCTCCAGGAAACTCATAATACACCGTCAGCAGAGACAGCTATACACAGAAAAGAGCAGGAGTAGAGGAGGAGGAACCCACAAGCCAGGACACATTGCCAGCTATGGCGTCCTCTCCTCCTCCTCCTCCTCCTCCTCGCCAAGAACAGGAAGGCCAAAAAGAGGAAGAGGAACAGGAGCAACACCATGACGACGACGACCAGATCACGTCCCCGCTCCGTAAGAAGAATCCCGATGGCGGTGGCAGCTGTTTTGGTTACCGTCAGTGCTGATCCATGAACCGTCGTCGTTGACCACCGTTCTTTCTCGTGCCGGTGATATTATGCAGTGCTGCAGCAGCCTTCGACGTCGGGCAGCGCGCCGGAGAACGAGGAAGAGGAAGAAGAGGAGGAGAACTCGCCGATCGAGCAGGTGGCTCTGACGGTGCCGGTGGGCGACGACCCGGACACGCCGGCGCTGACGTTCCGGATGTGGGTGCTGGGCACGGCGTCCTGCTCGCTGCTGTCGTTCCTGAACCAGTTCTTCTGGTACCGCAAGGAGCCGCTCACCATCACGGCCATCTCGGCGCAGATCGCGGTGGTGCCGCTGGGCCGGCTCATGGCGGCGGCGCTGCCGGACCGCGCCTTCCTCCGGGGGACGCGATGGGAGTTCTCGCTCAACCCGGGGCCATTCAACGTGAAGGAGCACGTGCTCATCACCATCTTCGCCAACTCCGGCGCCGGCACCGTGTACGCCATCCACGTCATCACCGCCGTACGAGTCTTCTACGGCAAGCACATATCGTTCTTCGTCTCCCTCCTCGTCGTCCTCACCACCCAGGTACCATTCCCACGTGCAGCAGCCAGCACATAGGATCGGTAGCGTGCACGGCGAAAGCGTTTGCTTCTTCTTCTTCTTCTTCTTCGTCTTGTTTCGTACATGGCGTGCGCGAACATGTTGGTGTCGTCATTTCTGGTTTGTTGGTGGTGCGTGCGGTGGGACATGCATGCAGGTGCTGGGTTTCGGATGGGCCGGAATATTCCGGCGGCATCTCGTGGAGCCGGCGGCGATGTGGTGGCCGTCCAACCTCGTGCAGGTCTCACTCTTCAGGTATTCGTCAAAAAACAATCCTTTTTAAGCCCCTAAAAACAAGAGATTAATTCTACCATTTACATTTAGTAGTGAGCAGAGTTTTGTAGGCGTGAACATGTACCAGCGTTTCGATAGGCGACGGATGCCTGTCACGAGCTAACCCCACTGCACGTCGGATCGGAGCCTTGCTTGCTTGTACATCCAAGCATGAAAGAGACTGCACATTGCTTGGTTGGTTCTTGGTTGGGCCCTTTGAAAAAGAAACAAAGAAAACAAATTATCACTAGTTCCCAACAAATAATGAGTGGATTTGGACCCATTCTAATATGTACTCAATTTGTTAATCACTCGTGAAGAACGATGATTACGTAGGTAGGCTCTGCTAGGCGGAGCAAAGGAACGCGGTTGCCATGTTGTGCTCTCAAACGTGTTCCAGTTGACCAAGCTGGATCTGAAAGCTTCCAACATCTGGCTTCTGCGTGTGTCTAGTTCTATAATAACAGAAGCATAGGATCAGCTCCGCATCATTTTTGTCGGTACTGAAAACTAGGTTATCCTACAAACACAAGCAAAGAATTCTAGAATCAAAATGGATATATCATAAATCAAACAAAGTAGAATCAAAATGCACATTTTTTTCATCAACACATACGCGAGCATCGTAAGAAAAAGAGTAAATTTCACAAAACTACGAAAGTATTTTACGAAAGTACAAATTTAATGCATTTATATATCACAAAACTGTCTATTTTTTGAGTGGTTTAAGAAGTCACAAAATCTGTAGTTTTGTAATACAACACTCACAAAATATGTAGTTTTGCGATGTAATTTTTTAAATTTGTATTTTTTGTGATATATAGATGTATTAAATCTGTAGTTTTGTGAAATTGTATGTTAAATCTGCGGTTTTGTTATAGTTTTAACAAATTAGTTGTATTTTTTTCATCAACATATGCGAGCATCATAAGAAAAAGAGTAAATTTCACAAACTACATAAGTATTTCACAAAAGTACAAATTTAGTGCATTTATGTATCACAAAACTGTCTATTTTGTGAGTGGTGTATCACAAAACTACAGATTTTAAAACTACAGATTTAAAAGTCACAAAATCTGTAGTTTTGTGATACAACACTCATAAAATATGTAGTTTTGTGATGCAATTTTTTAAATTTGTATTTTTGTGATATATAGATGTACTAAATCTGTAGTTTTGTGAAATTGTATGTTAAATCTGTGGTTTTGCGATAGTTTTAACAAATTAGTTGTATTTTTTTTTTGAAATTTCCTCTACGAAAAACAACAAACTTACAATCACGTTTGCATTGATCAGTCTTTCTGCTCTTCACCAGGGCGCTTCACGAGAAAGAACGAAGGGTGAAAGGCGGCTTAACGCGCAACCAGTTCTTCCTGGCGGCATTCACCTGCAGCTTCGCGTACTACATCTTCCCAGGCTACCTGTTCCAGATGCTGACCTCCCTGTCCTGGATCTGCTGGGTCTTCCCGCACTCCGTGTTCGCGCAGCAGCTCGGCTCGGGTCTGAGCGGCCTCGGCGTCGGGGCGATCGGCCTCGACTGGGCGACCGTGTCCTCCTACCTCGGGAGCCCGCTCGCCAGCCCCTGGTTCGCCACCGCCAATGTCGCCGCCGGCTTCTTCATCATCATGTACATAATCACACCTGTTGCCTACTGGTTCAACTTCTACAAGGCCCAGCACTTCCCCATCTTCTCCGACGGGCTGTTCACCGTGACCGGGCACAAGTACAACATCTCGAGCATCGTGGACTCGGATTTTCATTTCGATACGAAGGCGTATGAGAAGAATGGGCCTTTGTATCTTAGCACTTTCTTTTCTGTCACCTATGGTGTTGGTTTCGCATCCCTCACCGCGACCATTGTTCATGTTCTTCTATTTCACGGAAGGTGAGTTTTCCTCTCTCAGTCTGTTATGGAAAATGAAATAACGAAGACGGTAACAATGATATTTGCTTGTGTTCAGTGAAATTTTGCAGCTTAGTAAATCGGCATTTCAAGAGAAGAAGATGGACATACACACGAAACTTATGAGAAGATATAAGCAGGTCCCTGAGTGGTGGTTCGTCTGCATCCTTGTCGCAAACATCGTCGTCACTATCTTTGCTTGCGAATACTACATCGACCAGCTCCAGTTACCCTGGTGGGGCGTCTTGCTTGCTTGTGCCCTAGCCTTTTTCTTCACTCTTCCAATCGGGATAATAACAGCAACAACGAACCAGGTGTGTCTCTCATCGATCTCTAACACCCCATTCACATTACACCAATCAGCAGCTCCTAATAAGCTTCCTTCTTTTTATATGCAGACTCCTGGTTTGAACATCATCACGGAGTACATCATGGGGTACCTGTACCCTGGACGCCCTGTTGCAAATATGTGCTTCAAGGTATACGGCTACATCAGCATGAGCCAAGCTTTGACATTTCTGCAAGATTTTAAGCTAGGCCACTATATGAAGATTCCTCCCAGAACCATGTTTATGGCTCAGGTAAGCTCAAACAACCAATTCTTCCATACATGCACACACATTCATCTGTTTTATAATGTCACTGAGCAGCTTCTTTACTGCAACATGACCACAGGTGGTTGGAACTCTGATCGCAGCATTTGTATACATCGGAACGGCGTGGTGGCTGATGGAGACAGTCCCCAACATCTGCAACACGGAGCTCCTCCCAGCCGACAGCCCATGGACCTGCCCGGGAGACCACGTCTTCTACGACGCATCAGTCATATGGGGCCTCATCAGTCCGCGCAGGATATTCGGCGACTTGGGCACCTACTCCGCGGTGAACTGGTTCTTCCTGGGAGGAGCCATCGCGCCCCTCCTGGTGTGGCTGGCGCACAGGGCGTTCCCTGGGCAGACCTGGATCCTGCTCATCAACATGCCGGTGCTGATCGGCGCCACGGGCCAGATGCCGCCGGCGACTGCGGTGAACTACACCACTTGGATACTGGTTGGGTTCTTGTCAGGCTACGTGGTGTACAGGTACCGGCGTGACTGGTGGGAGCGCCACAATTACCTGCTTTCAGGGGCGTTGGATGCTGGGTTGGCGTTCATGGCCGTGTTGATATACCTGTGTCTGGGATTGGAGAACGTCAGTTTCAATTGGTGGGGGAACGACTTGGATGGGTGTCCTCTGGCTTCTTGCCCTACTGCCAAGGGTATATCTGTTGAAGGATGTCCGGTGTACACTTGATGTGGGGTAGGCCACGTGGAGAAGAGAACTTGGCAATCGTGAAGGAGCGTGCAGGCGGATTGATGTAAATAGCCCAAGCTTGTTTCCCAAAAAAGTGAAGGGATGTAGGGTTGGTACTGTCGCTATATTGTATTCATCAGAGTTGATTAATAATGATAAATAATTTAAGGAGTACAATGGGAGTAGTTAATTTCGAAATCAGCTTTAATTTCAAAAGAGCTCATTCCACAGTGCTTTGATCATCGCGAAAAAAGATCCGCGTGGCGGGCCACGTATACGCACACGTCGGCGTTAGATGGGCTGAGAGCCCAAGTGTTGGCGAACTAGATAGCCAGCCCACTCTTCCAGCCGTACTCAAACGAGAAAAAAAACGAGCGGATCCCCAAGGACCCCGACAACGGAAGCACCGCGCCGCGAGCCAAGCCGGCGGATAACAGGCCGCACGCCGTCACCGCCTTCTGTCCTAGGGTTTCAGCGGTTCGCCGCTTGCGGAGCGGACCGCCGCGGCCGAGATGGGAGGGGACCGCGAGCTTCCAGTCTCCTCACCTTTCCTGGTGCAGGTACGTGCCATTCCACGCTGCGTTTCGCCGCCTTCGTTTCTGATCCGCGGCGTCCTAATCGCATTCCGTGCCAGGGTTTGCAGCACGTTTGACGACGATGGGAAGGGAGCTGTGGTCGGAAATGCCGGCCGATCCCGGTCCTGAGCCGTCGCTAATCGCTCCAGTGTGGCGAGCGATTTTTTGCGGTGATGTTTCGAATTTGACCTAGACCGACGTTTTTTGTAAATTTGTTTCGTTAGGTTAGAAATTAGCTGTGTGTCGCGTTGTGAATCGGATAGAGATTTGGATTTATGATTAGGAATTCACGGGATACGTAGTTGTGCTTGTGATTTGACGTTGATCTCGTTAGATTTGATTTCGAAGGGGCACTGGCTTCCCAGAATTTGATGAATTTACAGCTTTCATAGGGAAACAACACTTTGCAAACCGCAGTTCATTAGGCAGCATACATGTGCAGTTTATATTACTGGGTGAGGCTGTAAGGCACATTACAAACTGAGCGAGGGATTTTTTTTCTCCTTTGGCTACAAATGTAATCTTACGCCCATGTGAGACATTGGAAATCTCTGTTGAAATCACTTAAAATAATGTTCAACCGTTCAGCACAGTTGGAATCAGAACAAGATAGATACATAGCAGATAAGTTGGCTCAAGTGTTGGTTTTGTGGTTTTGTATTTTTTTTTTTGGGACCTTTGTGGTGTATTTAATTCTGGACTTTTTGATGTACTGTGTGCTAATCACGTTGATTAAAAAAACAACTCAGCATCCAAGTATGATATCATTTCAGCTGTAATATAATTGTTCCTGTTGATTGTTGTTTTAATATGGTATATAAGTTTTCTAAGAGATTCAAGAGTGAAGCATTAATCACAGTTTCTATCATGCCGTTGATTCAGATTTTTGGCCCTGAGATAAATTTATACTTATGCTACAGAGATAAACTCTTCTTGGTACATTCAGGAAGTAGATCATGCAATTTTTATTTATTGTGGACTTGTGGACATAATTTCTTTTCGTATTCTTTGGCAAACCTGATAATTGTTGTATTCTTCCTAGGTTGCTCCATATGAACGGCTTGCATTAAGCAAAGGCTATTCACTACCACAAGGTTGGAGGTAGCTGTGAAATAGAAGGGGAATTTGCAAACATTTTGTTTCTTATTATTGAATTAATCAGGTGTGATAAAGGTGAGGTCTATGAGCACCTTATTATTGCACTGGAATTAACAGGATGACAATGTTTAACCTTGTGTCTTTTAGTAGTTTGTCTGAAATTTATATCTTAGATTATTTTTAAAACTAAGTTCACTTAACTATGATCTGGTGATATCTCAGACTTCATATGCCTCTAGCCAATCTATTTTTATTCACCCCAAAGATCATTGGCTGTTCTGATTTGCTTATGATTGATTACAAATGATGCTTCCCATACATAATGATTACAAAGATAATTTTGACTATGCACAATTCAGATATGAATCTTTTATTTTTGTTCTGAAGTCAGAATTGATGTTTATTTTTTTCTATCCCCTTTGACAATAAACCTAAATACCTAAAACTTTAGGGCATCAGCACCAATAGTTTTAACAGTACTTAATCTATCAAATGAGTGAAAAATCAATATTCACTGTAATCTTAGCAATATTCGTTTTCGTCTTTTTTTATTTAAAAAAAATCATTTGTGATCTGTCTCTCAGGGGGGTTTCATCTCTAGCCTACCCTACTTGCTTGGGATAAAAAGGATTTGTTGGTGCCATTGCCGTTGTTGAGAGTCGTATAACCATCCTATATCCTACAATGATGAACACATACAACCCGAAAGATGCATATGCATATCCTCCAAACTTCATACTTGATTCTAAAACTTTTTTACTTTATAAAGTTGAATGCATGTTATTAGTTCATCATCTGTCTCTATCAAATGCTAACCTTCAATGTTACAGTTCCGCAATATATTGGCTGAAAGACATTGGTGCTAAGAAAAACCCCCTTGCAAGGTGCTAAAGAGGTACGTGCACACTTCAAATTACATGTGCTGCTTCTAAAGCCTTACGCTTGTAATTTAATTAATTTTTTATGAGCATCATGCCGATCTTTTGTGAAGCTACGATCATATACATTGATATCAGTATTCGTACAGCTAGCTAATAATATTATACGGAAGTAAGGATCTTTATGATATTGGTCATGGTAATCAAATTGATATGATTTTATGCACAGGTCATCTAAATTATAGAAACGCAAGCGTGGTAAGGCTGCACCTATTTTCCAGTGATTATGAGTTTGAGTCTTGATTATGATTTATGATTTGTAGTGTTTTTAATAAGTATTAAAAGTGCTATGGCCGCGTTCGGCTGCTGGTTTAACAGCTGTGCTGCACATCAATTCAATTCAATTTTGCTGTAGACCTGAACTAAAACAGCCGCAGCTGCCGCTGCTAAACAAGAAAACGAACAGGCCCTATAACATCAGATTTTTTAAAGTTCTATATTGTTTTGGAATTTGGTGCTGTTTGTAATTATTTTTTTTAGGTGGGGCTTCGTAAGTTTTACACTGCCGTATGACATGGAGCTTTCGCCCGGGGGGGGGGGGGGGGGGGGTGGGGGGCGACCATTAGTCAGAAATTTGCAACTTGTTTAACTTAAGTGGTATGTCGTTCTTGCATCTTAAAATAGTGCCATTCCCTTGTTATTAGCCTGAATGTCGTCGACCATTCTGTTGTAGGTCGGCACCATGTCTACCGTGCTTCAAAGCAAACTACCAGCGGCATGATAAATATTTCTGTACCAACGTCGGCTCTCGGATGGCTGAGTGATATAAGCATGTACAACACCTTTGAATGTCTCCGAGACGGGTTAAGCTACATTGCCGTATTTTGAATAGAGAGGTCATAGTCCGTCAATTAGGCTTGATTTGTAGTTTACATCGAGCCGTTAGTTGGCACAGTCTGTATTCACCTTGCTATGAGCTATAACAGGCTGTGAATCGAGCTACGTTAACAGTTAATAGGTCCCGTCGCCCCGACCAGGCTAGCGTATTGATCATTGACGGGCCGTCTCTTGGGTCATTAATGGGCCGTCAGTCAGTCTGAACTAAACTTGATTGGGCCGTTAGTGGGCTGTTACTCTGACTGCGTAGATCCTGAATGCGACGTATGTCGGCCTGCAGATTCTTAATGGGCCGTTGCTCGGCCAGCGGTCTGATTAATGGGCTTTTAGTCGGCCTGCGTTGATCGTAAATGGGCCGTCTGTCGGCTTGCATTGACCGTTGATGGGCCGTCTCTTGGGCCATTGATGGGCCGTCTGTCATCTTTATTGGGCCGTTAGTGGGCTATTACTTGGCCTGCTTAGATCTTGAATGGGCCGTCTGTCGGCCTGCACAGATCCTTAATGGGCCTTTGCTCGGCCTGCGAAGTATCACTAATGGGCTTCTAGTTGGCCGGCGTCGACCGTGAATGGGCGCTCTGAAATTTGGGAGCCGGCTGCCCTGATTCTTAATGGGCTATATCTCAACCTGCCCTGATCTTATTTATTGGGCCATAGGTCCGACGAACACAGCCTGCATTCACCTTTATTTGGACTTCCTGACAGTTACTGCCCGTCACTCTGCCTGAATCGAACCTTGATGGGCCTCTGTTCGGTCTTTTTGGAGCTTTACTAATCAGCTTCGTTAACTCTGAATGGGCCTTTGAAGGGAAGACGCTCAATTAGTTCGTTGTTTCGTTCAGGGCACTCGATATACTGTTGATTCGATCTACAACCCAATTAACAATTTCTTTCACGAGTACAAGAGTATTGATCAATAATTAGGTTGTTTAGCGATTAACTCCAAGCACGGTCGGAAGAAGAACCCTCCCCATCGATGATTCGACGAGGGGGTTATCATCTGTCCACCTTCTGCCGAAGAAAATAAATGTCAGACAAAATGACAACCACCATTGTCAAATTAATAATCAGTTAGTCCATCCAGTAAAAGAAATGTCAGACAAAAGAAACAATCATTATTTATTTATTATTTATATATTGCTCTCATAAGTATCTGGGCTTCTATGATCCCGCGTGATATACATGTGCAAAAAACAGTTCAACAAAATAAAGTAATTGTAAAATGTGCACCATTTTACACATGAGCAGGAAGAACGAAGGGGCAGCAGCACATGAAAATTTCAGTTATAACACATGAAAACAAGGGGGCAGGCTATGTGCTAACACCAACACGATTTATATAGGTAAAGTGTCAAAGTTGGCATAAAACTGACAGAAAACTGAAAAGTCAACATAATTTTCATACAGTAAAAGAATTCGTAAAGATGTTCCCATCAAGCTAAAAAGGTAGTCCGGCTGCAAACATTAGGAAATCAGTTTCTTGACGAGTGGTATATGCTCCAGCCGAGCTCAGGTAACCTGGGATGAGCGGACTTACTAAAAATCACTACAGCTAGAAACTAAAATTTAACTCAAGCCGCAACAAAATTTACAGGTATAGAGGTACTACTCTTTTATCAAAATTAGATCATTACCCCCAAAACAACACACCAACTGATACTAGTAGGGGTATTAAAAGGACTCAGCCTACGGACTCAGCCTACGGGCCCCTTCACAATCTAAGTCGGCCCTTACTAAATGTTAGTTCAAAAATGAATAGAAATTTGGTCTGATCCTAATCCTAGCCGGCCCTTGGCCCGATTATTTCATTTTTTTCTACCTGTTTTCATGCCTAGATACTAGCAACCTTAGTTATCTGGTAAAAAAAAAATCAGTTAGGTAGGGCCATCTAAACCCCATCTCAAATGGGTCTAAAAAACAAGGGACCCAAATGTGTACAGCCACACTCCTTGAATTCATAGTGTCACTTATGTTTTCAAGGTAACAGAATTAGGTGTCAATTAGGATAAGACAAGTCTCTAGAGATGGGTCTTAGCAATGAGGAAGAGAAATTGTCAAGCTAGTTGTGCTCCCTGGCAAACTCGTAAGATGCCTTAACTACTCATGCATATTGCTCCCCACAGTTCACATAATCGAGCTGACAAAAAGAGAAATGCAATAGCTAATAACAAAGTTTTTCGAAACTCCATTCAACAAACTAGACTACTACTGCACCTGAATGGATCAACTGGAGCTAAATTCTGAATTTAAGCATCCAAATGAAACTAGATCAACCATGATGAAGTTAAAGGTTGAATAAAAAGGTAAAATGCCACACACACAGAAAGGATCTACAGTTTTGTCCTTGTTTCAATCAAGCAAGTGAATCATCTTGAACTCTTATATTTGAGTCAAACCAAATGAACCAAAATGTTAAGTTGGGTTAATGAAAGAAAATACCTAACCTAATTGGAAGGGACACTGCTAGGGACCTATCCCATCCCCATTGCCACCATAACACGAGTGGTGCTCAGTCGAAGTGTTTCCTGTAAAGGATAAAATATCAGATGTCTTCCTAACATTTGGGTATCAATTTACCTTTTCATGAAACACTATCTAAAAACATGAAATTTATAAGAATTACAATGAACATTAGCAAGTCAGGAATCAAAAGGGAATTAAACTCAAATTTATGGGCACTAATGAATACTTTCCCTTAACTATTCCAGTCGCAGTTTGACCAAGTCATATGCAATGTGCATTTTCATATTTATAAAATAGCTGTGTGAAAAAAGGCATGACAAGATACCAGGAAAAAACAAGAATACATGCATGGTACCAGTAACAGAGTACGGATAGCATCCAGTAGAGCTAAAAGAGATTAAATTAGCAATACTATAAGTCCAAACCATGAATACTCAGTAAACCATGTACATTTGCATTAAACTAACTATGCTGTAAAACAATAGATGACACGGAGAATCAAACCAAATCACAAAATAAAAAGGGTACAAAATGTCAGATCGTAAATAGGCCAATCGCAAGCTTTTGATTGATATAATGGACCAGATTTCCTTTTTGATCAATTGAATTCAGGTGGCTTGTACATAGTAGCATACCAAATGAACAAAATAAATTATATTTGCATGGAACAAAAGCGCGTATATTCACAATTTAGGGCCCCTTTGGTAGAGCACCCAGCTCTTGATTCTTTGAATTCACTTCTTATTCTCTTTGAAGTGATTCTATTGCTGAAAGTGATTCTCTTTGATTCTTTAGGATAAACTCTTAGAATCAAGACAGAGAATCACTTCACAGAATCAGGAGAAGTTCTCCTGAAAAACATCGTTTGACAAAGCTTCTCTGATTTTGCCTGAGAATTAAAGCACCCGTGATTTTGCCTAAGAATTAGGAGCAGGAAGCTCTGCTGCCAAAGGAGCCCTTAGTCTGTAGGATTAAGGTCTTGCTAAGGTAGACCAATACCTCCCCTTTTACCTCCTAGGAGGTGAAACTTCAATTGAATCTCAGCCGTTGATTTATTCGAGAAGCGATTCAGCAGTTCGGCTGACCTCCGTTGAAACAGGCGACGCCGTCGATGGGGCTAACCCGCCCGCGACGGGCCACGATCGAATACACGACCACCTCCCCATCTCCGTCCGCATATCCTTCGCATCCTCGAACAACCTGCACATTCCAGGGCACGGAACGCGACGAGGGCACCGTGGACGGGAGGAGTCGGCAAAACGGAGCGGGTAGTCGCGCTAACCTGCAGAGTGCAGATCGACTACCCCTGGGCCTCTCCAGCGCCGGCGAGCGGCCATCCAAGCCCTAGCAAGAGAGCTTGCGGAGGCGGTTGCCGAGATGCGTCGGAGCCGCAGCGGCGGGTTTGGGGAACGGAGAAAATGAGAGGGTGAGGTCGTACAGGAATTTGGACCACGTTAAGTGGGCATATCTTACTGGGCCCAGGGCCTCAGGCCCGACTCACGGCCTGATTAAAGTAATAAGAGGCCCATGCTGATTTTTTCATGCTTGTATTTTTGTGTTTACGTGCTTTGATTTGTCATTGCAAGTCATTCAAGAAACAAGTAGCAGCACACGACCTATTATCTGCTCCTGCTAGCTGCTCGTGTCGATTCGGAGCCTTGGACGCGCGTATTGCAACTTCTTTTCCGATCGATGTGTGCTTCTGCTTCATCTCTTGATCCCAGGCATGGACCACGAAACGATCCAAGATCCAAGCTTCTCTTCTCTATGGCGTTCCTGGGCTCCTCGACGCACATCTTCCTCCGGCACGAAGTACGAACATATCTCGCGCCTGAGCCACCTAGCTAGCCGGAGACGAAGGGCGCATGGACGGTCGGCCGCCGGGCCATCACCGCAGCCGTGCTCGTCGCCGGAGCGGACGACGTGCGACGCAGCATGCGCTGGCGGCGCGCGGCGGCCTTGAGCGCGGCGTCCATGTCCATCTGGTCCTGCCTGCAGCCGTCGCTGCAGAACGCGGCGTCGCCCCTGTGCGTAACGAGGACTGTTAGTCGCTGGTTCGACGTCGACAATCGCGTCGCGCGCCGGTCGGCAAGCTGACCAACGAACACGATCGGTGTTCACGTACTTGTACATGAAGATGTGGCGGTCGAAGTTGATGTTCCGCTTGCACAGGAAGCAGGCGTCGAGGAAGTGCTGACGGCGGTCGCCGGCGTTCCCGGCCGCGAGGAAGAACCGGGACGCCACCTTCACGTAACTCGCCTCCATGATCACTATTGTATTGGCTTAATTCTTCGTTCGGGCACGGAGCGGTGGAGCACTGAGGTAGTTTACTCTGCTACTCGAGTCTCCAGAAGAGGGGTGGATAGGATAGATGCTGAGTGACAGGAGGAGACGTGGTCGCTGCTTTATCCGTCGGCCTGGCAGGAGAAACCCGGGGTTTCGTCCCCTGAAACGGCGGGTGGCGCGCATCCACTTGCGTGTTCCGGCGGGCGCGGCGGCCGTCGGTGTCGTACAAACTGACGGCCGCGTCTCCCACCGGTTTGTTCCTTCAGTTGGGCCGGACACGACGCGCGCGGCCGCAACGGCACACGTCAACACCACCCGTCCGTGCACGCATCTACAAGGGCACGGCACACGGAGACACCACTGGCTACAAGTTGTTTCAGCCACAAGACGCAAGAATCGGTACCAGCAATCAACACTGACTTCATGCCAGTGAGAGCAAAGCAAACATTTGTGCATGCCGATTAAATAAAAAAGCACTCCAGGATCCTAAAAGACACCAGGGACACAGACATTTACGGTGTCCCAATCAGATGCATCAAACTTTGTCCAAATTATCAAAGCAAGTTGCTTATCATGATGTCGGACTCGGCACATGTTGGCGAAAAACAGGCATATGATTCTGCTTTTGACAAACCATGGGCTCAATGGCTGCCTAAAAGCACTGCTCTCAATCATTTATACAGGGTGCAGAACAAACATATAAACCAGCGTCAATTTATTGCTGTGGAGCATGTTTGCTTCAGGAAAATGAAAGCCATTGCAGTAATCGATTCCTTTCTAGGCGGCATCTTTTTCTATCGACGAGGTAGACCTAGAATTTTGATCCACGCTGGAACAATGATAGGCTTCCCCTCTAGTTTCTGCCCACGGCGGCCCTGTCCTGCTGCCTCAGCCTCTCACCTTCACGGCACAGATAGTCATTGAACTTCTCCTACCAACACGTGAGAGAAAAAGGTTAGAACAAATATTATGTAAGAACTCAGACGTGCAAACAGAAAAATGAAACTGAAGAAAAACGTGCACATCATTAATCCAACACTGAATTATACAAATTCAGCAGCACTCATAAACATGCAATCGAAACACTAAAATATTGAATTCTCTGCCCACCTTCAAATGGTTTGCTACAGAAGGATCACTCAAACAAATGCCAAAACTGAAAATCTGGTTCCTAGATGAAGAATGCACAGCAACAATTGTTTGCTCCACAAGGCATCCAAAAAGTTGGTGAGTTCACCACCATTCAACAATTTTGTTCGCAAATGAAAGTAGGATATCTATAAAGTTATTGACATATCTACATGCAAACCACAATATTCAGACCAAGCTCAGCAGTAGCGAGTGGGGTTAGTATTTATTCGCCTACATATAACAGGACAGACCAACCACTTAATATCTCAATGAAGAAATAAGAAAAAAAAATCTAAATATTCTTGGCCAACCACCAACTGAACCGTCCACCTGCAAGACCTGCATCCAGTACCCACAGGCACCAGGCTAAATCCGAATTGTAACACTCATCAGCTTAGTTTCAACCATTTGTGCATCCATTTTAGCATATAGTTTTAATGCTACGCACCACCATCCCTCGGATTCTTGCTCCACTGCCAGTACCAGTGATATCTTAAAAATAAAAGTACAATGTCAAGAAGTCTACTCTGGTATGCATGTTCATAACAGTTCAATAAAATAGGAAACTATTTGGCTACAAAATATTTTTATTGCAATTCAAAACTACTTGCCATAGAATCATTACACATGGGCAGAATTAAAACATTCCACTAGAAAGGTGGTCGCCACGTAAACTCCACTGCCTGAAAGAGCTTAAAATAGTGGACAATCAAATCTTAAAAACTAAATAACAGTCTCGCTATCAGGTTGACAAACTTTGATTTAGTGGATATGCTTCAGAGATCCATCTCATACCTACCCCCATCATGTTTTAGCCTGGCACTTAATCAACTGAATTCTTATGCCACAAAAAATCCAACATTAAATCACCAGAGCGTACAAGTTCTAACATTCTAACTGCAAACATGACGACGAAAGAAAATTGGGATGCCTATCCTAGTAGTCAGTCGATGGTTTCTACAAAGGTCACTGACCATTAATCTAGCTTTTGCGTAGTCACAAAGTAACAAGAAAGCTATGCCTTTTAACTGGAAACGAAGATGGCATGAACTTTGGAGAATCGCATAGAGAAACAAATAGACAGACCGAAACTAGTGTATAGATGCGCAACTAATCTGCCCAAATAGCATATGCACACGCATTGTTTCTGGTCAGCAGTCCTTTGATCGCAAGACTTCTAGTAATTCATGAAACAAGCACAGATATCTAATTATCTAAAAAAGGGCTTAATGTGCAATCTAATTAGCCTCAAATCCACGATGTATTGACCTGTTCAGAAATCCTCATCACCCACATCACAAACCAACGAGTGTATTGGATCCGCCTCAAATGAGCACATTGGCTATCTACGGTAGTCTCAATTCAACACTACTCAGAACCTGCCCCAAACCTAGGGTTCGTGACCCCTCAACAACGCATCTGATATTCTGATCCTTACTCTTGCACCGCGAATCTGACGACCGCGAACGCAGGAACAAGCAAAGTATCATACACATGCGATGGTGGATGGGGAATGGAAGGAGAACGAACGAACGGGGCCAATCTGGGCTCGTGACGTTGTTGGGCTGTCTAGCCAAACAGCCCAAATGTACCAGGCCCATTTTTATGGCAACTGAGCCTACTGCTGAGGATGGTGTTCTTGTTTACAGCTCTGTTCTCGGAGTTTGCCCTCGAGACTCGACCGCCTCATCTAACAACGTGCAATGCGGGCAACAGATCAGCATCCTGCGTGCATTTTTTTTTCTTCCAAAGTCATGGATTTATTGGCATTGGAAAAGTATGGAGCATTTGGATTTGGAATCGAGAAACAGTGCAAGAGAAGGCAAGCAAAACTGTTGGAGATATGTAATGAGCCCAATAATGTTGGTGTCAGTTAGAACACCGTGGAGGGAAAAATACATCAAAATAGCTGCACGATGCATATCCGATCTATATATAAGCCGCCTCTAATGAAAAAGTCCTCCTTTGGCGTCCTTTTTGACCTCTGAGGCTTCTTTTGCCAACAGCTCATCGGTGACAGTTGTTTCCTTAGTGGGAGTTGAAGGCTTCTCCTCTACCATCTTCTCTGTAACCTCCTCAATTGTATTGCTTGGGCTCAGCGATCGTCTTTGGTGTCACCTCAACCTTCTCCTCAAACTCAATACTGACAGATAGTTTTACTGCCACCGCTGCCGCTGTTGATTCCTCTTTGGCCTCCTCCACCACCTTCTCATCTACCTTTTCTTTCAGCCGCAACATAATCGATATCCATTAAAAAATGCAACTAAATGGTTGATACAAAATGCATCTACACCATCACCTCGGTAGAGATGGTGGTCTCAGGTGCAACCTTGGGTGTGGAGGTGGGAACAACCACCGTCGCGGTGGTCTTTCCCTCAAGCGTCTTGGGCTTGCCTGTGCAGGCACCCATGGTTGTCACCGCTGTTGCGGCAACGACTGACGGGTTATTGTTGGTTGGTGGAGGAGGAAACGAGGTGTTAAATGTTGAGGCGATTTGGTAACAAAATGAAGAGTATTATAAGAGTGTTGTGGTAGTTTATAAAAGGTTAATTAATTTTTGACTAAGTTCATTCGTTTTATTCAAAAAATTTGCTCGATTGTGTAAAATTTTAAGTTGTGATTTAAATAATTTTAATGATAAAATAAATTATATTACTTACCTTCGTTTACAAATACTTGTCAGTTTTGACTTTTTTATAAACTTTTTGACCGCTCGTCTTTTTTAAAAAATTTTGACATATACAAATCATATGATGTTATTTATAAGTTAACTAACGAAATAATTTTAAAATTATAATTAGTCAAAGCATAAATAGTAAAAGTCAAAATTGCCAAGTATTTGTAAACGGAGGTAAGTAAAATATATATAATTTATCAATTTTTTAAATAAGATGAATGATCAAAGTTGATTTTAAAAATCAACGACCATAAAAAAAAAACGGAGGAGTACAATTTTTTACAAAAAATAGATTAATTTTCACAGAAAAATATAGGATATAAAAAAAAAATTCCCACAAAGGAGACTAGCCCCGTGGTCCAGCTGTCCATTTTCATGGTGCCTCATGTGGCCCGTTTAGCGAGACGAGGAGCTGCGCCGCGCATTCCAGAACGTTCCCTCGGTGCTCCGCCTCCGCCTCCGCCTCGCACCCAGCGGTCCAGTCTGCCCCCTTCTTAACCCGCAAGCACGCAAGGCGCCGTCGCCGCCACTCGCCACAATCATGCGGCTGCCCGCCGGCGCACGTCTCGCACTTCTCATCGCACGCCGCTCCCTCTCCTCCTCTTCCTCCTCCGCCGCTGCCTCTCACTTTCCGTACGCGCACAGAGGTAAGCCTCACCGCCCGCTAGATCACTCTCCCGATTCCTTGGGGCCGCACGGCCCTCCCGTGATCTCTATCGGCTGATTGCGTTTCCTGCAGGAATATGGAGTGAGGTCGCGCGCGGGGTGTCATCACGGAGGTCGCCCTTCTCGCAGAGCAGCGCCCTCAGGTTCTTCCATGGTGAGTGGGAAATGATGGGGAAAGTCGAAAACTTGCTTGTTTCTTCTGGTGTGATGAGCTGAGTGGTGAAGTTGATGCCTGAGTGACGCTGCAGCTACCAGGCCGGTGGCAGCGAGGGATTACTACGATGTGCTTGGCGTCAGTAAGAATGCGAGCCAGGGGGATATCAAGAAGGCTTATTATGCGGTATGGATTTTTTTTACTTGAATTGGACATGGAATTTTGCGGAGATTAGCTCAGGTTGTTAACTGATACTGATACTGTATGCTTAGGATGTAAATTTGTGCATAAAAGTTCTACTTCTTAGCTCCAGGCATTTCATCTAACAATGAAATGAACAAAATGCTTGTAAACTTTAGTGGGTATTCCACATGCACGATAATCACGTGGTGCAATATGCAATATCGCAATGAGCACCTCCATTAGAGTTTTGTTTAAGAAGAACACAGGCACTAACCATTCATATGAACAATGATATCGGTAATATGGTTAATGTTATGTTGTAATCTACCTTCTGAGTACCATCGCTGTTTTTCAGGTAGTATATGTGCTCATATTGACCCCTCTGTTTCATTTTTTGCAATCTACCTCACCATCCCATTTTCCTTTCTGTTCCCTTGCTTCTAAAAGCTTGCGAAGAAGCTTCATCCTGACACAAATAAAGGAGATGCTGATGCAGAACGAAAATTTCAAGAAGTTCAACGAGCTTATGAGGTTTGTGATGTCCATTCAGTGTTGTATGCTTACCTTACTTAAGGCTATTTGGCTCCCATGAATACTAAGTTGTTCTTTTAAACTTCAATGTAGACTCTGAAGGATGAGGAGAAAAGATCTTTCTATGATCAGGTAACAGTTTAGAACCACTTTTTAAGATATTTATCTTCACCTTATACTGTACACGCCAAAGATAGCTTGCCTATTGCAATTTTTTTAATGATTTTACAAGCAGATGAACAATTGAATCTTACATTTAGTTTTCTTGACCACAATATTATTTTCAATTTGATAAATAGCCTGGCTGTTTTTTTATACACTTTATATATCGGGGTTGTCATACCAACCATACTTGGGGCATTGGAGGTGACAGTTTTACTCCCCTTGCCTGATTCTTACAGGTTGGCCATGATCAGTTTGAGAAAGCGTCTGCTGCTGGAGGCGGAAGTGGCAGTCCGTTTGAGGGTGGTTTCGGCAATCCATTCGAGGATATTTTTGGTGGCGGTGGCGGTGGCGGTGGTGGAATGAATGATGTATGCCATCCCCATATAATTTAGTTTTCATATCCTATATTTCTTTGTTTTATTTCTGTTCGCTTGCTTCCTTTTAGTGTCTAGCATTTGTGTATTACAATGTGACTGTTAAAAACCATTCAATGTGATCCATGAATCTTATTTCATTTTTGTGATCTTCATGGGTGGCTTCAGTCTACGCTCAAAAGTTGTGCTTTGCTGTCGTCCGGTATTGTCCTTTTTTTAGTTTACCTTTTATGTTGCAGTGAACGTCCCTGAATTTTTGTATTTATATTCTCCTCTAGGATCTGTACTGCTGGACACTTATTCAGGGAATGATTACTTATTTCTCTCATTTCATTATTGTATAGCTTGCTCAACCTGTTAGATGCTTGGTTATTATAATTCTATTTTGTTTCATCTTTCATGCTTCTGTAGCTGAAGGTCTGTTATTAGTTACTTATAATCCCTTGTGTTCATTTAAGTTGATTTACTTTGTATCTTCAGAACAGATGACTTTTAGTTGGTGCTTATTTCATTTTCTAATAAAACTACAGAGAACTAATTAGTTTCTTTCATATTATTGTTGTGAAGTTCTTTAGGAATATTTTTAGGGAGAGAGAATTTGGAGGGCGTGATGTGAAGGTGATTTCTACACTCATTTTAATTGTGTACTCAGTTGTACTTTTGTGAATTGCTGTTTCACTTATCCAGTTTTGCAGGTTACACTTGAACTATCATTTATGGAGGCAGTCGAAGGGTGCACCAAAACGATCAACTTTCAAACTACAGTGCCATGTGAAACCTGCAGTATGTAGATGCAGTTTATTTTGTGACTTGATTTTGTATGTAATGGTTATTTTGTGAATTTTATGTTCCTAACAAGCGGATTTCTTTTTTCCTAGGTGGAGCTGGTGTCCCTCCTGGGACCAAACCTGAAACATGTCTAACTTGCAGGGGTTCAGGATTTGTTAGTTCTTCCTCCAACACATTACTATCTGTTTATTAGTTCTACTTGAAATGCTTGTGTGCTGATCCATTTTTCTCTAATGTTAGCAGATCTACATGCAAACTGGTCCCTTCAGGATGCAGTCAACATGCACAAAATGTGGGGGTTCTGGAATGACTGTGAAGGTAGGGTTTTCCTTGTAGTATGAAATGTCAGATGGAAGTATGTAATCATATTGGTTGAGCACATTTACATTGACTAGTGACTACTAGATATTTCCGCCATGTATATTATGTGCTGGTAGTCTAAGAGCTCATATAGGGACATAGTTGTGTGCATGCATTCAAATTTGATTATAGTACAACTTGATCTCATATATATAACTAGACCGATACTCTGAAGCCTGATTTATTAGTTATATATGTTTAATGCGCCAATGGCACACAGGTAGCTCTAATATTAGTGATTTATTGGGATATACTTGAGTTCCTTAGCTATATACTTTTAATATAGTTTTTAACTTCTTAATTCTGATTAATTTCTGTGACGTGATGGTTACGATCTTTCTATTGTTTTAGGAATTCTGCAAGGCATGCAAAGGAAACAAAGTCGTGCCTGGAACCAAATCAGTTCGTCTCGATATACTTCCTGGTAGATTTGATGTTATTGTGATGCATGTTTTGATTCTGTGTTATGAATGAAGTAACACTACTCGACTGGTGCAGGTTCTGATAATGAGGATACCATTAAGGTGGCTAGATCTGGTGGAACGGATTCTGATGGCCGTCCTGGTGATCTTTATGTAACCCTCAAGGTCAGTCCTCTTTGGCTCCTTGCTCTTTAGTAGTTCAACTGATGGCCCATGAATGAATATAGTTAACCTTCATATTTTTTCCAGGTTCATGAGGATCCAGTATTCCGAAGAGAGAAAGGTGATATTCATGTAGACGCTGTCCTGAATGTGACTCAGGTAATTTGAAACTTTTGTTCCTATGATAGTGTTTGTTCCTATGGTGAAGGGTTTGTAAGGCAAGTTATGCAGTCTAAAATGCAAACTCCATTCTGAGACATCGGACAAATGCGAGAATAGATAGTGTTTGTTCAAGACATGCTATTAGTTTCTTTATGAACTCTTAGTCGATCAGCAAACAATATCTCCTAACATAGATCAGACTGGCTTGTGAAGTTCATGGGTTGGCAACATGAAGGGACTAATAACCTTATGTATGGAGCTTAAGTGCAATTGTTATGTGTTAATATCTCCTCGCATTTCTTTCTCTTGGTATATTTTATTAACACACATTTCGCCTTACCCAGGCAATTTTGGGAGGGACCGTTCAAGTCCCAACTCTCAGTGGAGATGTTATTCTAAAGGTTTGTCCTCTTCGGTTTTCATTGTGTTTTTATTATTATGTTTCCTGAAGAGGTAAATTCTTCATGGTTTTCTTTACTTTGTTGCAGGTCAAACCTGGTACTCAACCTGGTCACAAGGTTGTTCTAAGAGGAAAAGGTAATTGTGCAGTGTAGATTGTTTATTATGTTTTGTGGGCATATTCTCATTAATCACACACCACGATGCAGCCATTATTTAATGCTTGCTTGTAGTCTTTATCTCATGTAAACCAATCAGAAAGTGCCACTATTGTTTTGTAGGACACGATGCCTCAAATGTCTTTGTAGGAACTTGATACAGCTGAGTCATTTCACATGAGCCTAAATATTGATGAATCCTTGCAGGAATCAAGACAAGAAACTCATCATACTTTGGGAATCAATACGTCCATTTCAATGTCAACATCCCTGTGTAAGCGTCTCTTTAGTGAACTACTATCTTGCACCGTGCTTTTACAGTTGAGCCTTACATGTAATTTCTTGCAGGAATTTAACACCGAGACAGCGTGAGTTGGTTGAAGAATTCGCAAAGGAAGAACAAGGTGAAGATGAGAAAGATGCAAAGGCAGCTGGGGCATCAGGGTAGTCAGATTTTCTAGCATCTTAGTTGATCTAGGCTGCTGCCTGAAACTTTCACAGGAGCAAGATATAGTTGATTGCGATGGAATTTCCACCGCAGCATATAGATCTTTGTTTAAAAATTTTGTAGTTGGTAATGATACCACGCCACCTGCCCGATGTGTGTAATCTCCAAAGCTACTGGTGTGACGTGCAGGGGCTTGCACGATTTTCTGGCTGACATGTAAAAACAAACATTACCGTTGCCATATCACTCAAAAGCTTTTTCATATGGCTCTTGTCTGTTACAATTGCAAATTTTATATACCTTTCTGATACTATTGCAAATTGTATAAAATTGTCTAAAACGATTTAAATTAGGAAACCGGAGGGAGTATAGAATTGCGTGGCTGGTGCAGTGGACGGTTGTCGCCCACGCTAATCTTTCACTTTTGATGCAAATCTGCGGCGGCATGTGTTGAGCGGTTTCTGTCCACAGCATACTCCGGCGCCACGAGATGCTGCCATCATCATCTCACCAACAAAATTCTCGCTGCCATCTCGAATTACCCAGGGCACCAAACTGGAAAAATGCTGTCGTAGTCTCGGCGGTGCCGATGGCCAGCCAGGGCACCAGGGCGCTGAGGCCCGCGCTGGCGTGCTGCAAGCTCTACATCTCCGAGGCCCGCAACGCGCCGGCGCTGCGGGCCATCGAGCGCGCGGCGGCGGAGCTCCACCCGGCCGCGGTGCTCGTCAACGCGTTCGCCGACGACGCGTACAACCGGGTCGGGTACACGCTCGTCTCGCGCCTCTCCGGCGACTCGGCCCCTCCGTCGCTGCATCGCGCGGCGTTCGGCGTGGTCGCGGCCGCGCTCGAGGCCGTCGACCTCCGCTCCCACGCCGGCGCGCACCCACGGCTCGGCGTCGTCGACCACGTCGCCTTCCACCCCTTGGCCGGGGCCCCCCTCGACGACGTCGCCGCACTCGCGAGAGCAGTGGCAATTGATATTGGACACAAGCTTCAAGGTTCTGATTGTTCTTCCTAGTCACGCCCGCCCAATGCGATGCAGTTTTTTTTTTTCAGTTTATTCAGTGGATTAGAACGCTTGTCGAACTGAAATTTTGTTCAGAAACAATCATTCTCTCCGATTTGAAATTTTGTTCAGGATTTAGACGTCCCAGTATTGAATCTGTTAGTATAATTGCTGAACCATTCAATATTGCTTCATTGTTTGCATTGGGGTGCTGCAGTGCCTACGTATCTATACGGAGCAGCTCACGGTGAGGGGAGGACGCTGGCCTCCATCAGAAGGCAGCTGGGCTACTTCACGTCCAACTCTCCGGGCAACCAATGGCAGGGCGCCCCGGACGCGTCGACCCTGCCCGTCGCCCCGGACACAGGCCCCACGACGCCGTCGAGGTCCAAGGGCGTGCTGGTCGTCGGCGCCACCGCCTGGGTCGACAACTACAACGTGCCCCTGCGCACTTCCGACGTGGAGGTAGCAAAGCGGATCGCGCGGGCCGTCAGCGAGCGCGGTGGCGGGCTCAGGTCCGTGCAGGCGATGGGGCTCGCTCACGGCCAGGGCGTCACTGAAGTCGCCTGTAACCTGCTCGACCCGGCGAGGGTGGGAGCTGAGCAGGTGCAGGAGAGGGTTCGGCAGCTCGCTGCCGCGCAGGGGCTCACCGTCGGGGAAGGGTACTTCACCGACTTCTCACAGGAAAAAATCATAGGGGCGTACACGCAATCAGCTGAAGCTGAGGCTTCGCAGCAGTAACACTGTTGCATTGCTATGAAATGCACTGTACCATGAAAACAGTTGATGGCGGAGTTCATGTATTAAGTCCACAGTTTCCATAATGCGACGGATTTACAACCGCAAATGGACGTCAGAGTTTGCACCAAGCCAGATATTTTCAATCTCTAATAATTACAGAGTACAATACATTCAACATGACAGATCACATTACCCAGAACGAAACATAATAGTAGGCTGCAAGGTATTGAATGACATTCCAACTTACGATTGTCTATTCGGTCGATGTGGTACTGTCCATCAATTCGTGATCTGAAACCGCCCGGGTTTGTTATTTGATCCATGACATGTCCCCGTATCTCTTAACGCTGGTTCTCCCTCCTCCGGGCATAGCGCGTCCTATCGTTGTACCTGGGCCTATCTGATGCTCTCTGTGGCACAGGTTCTACCCTCCTCTGCCTCTCCGGGGGCCTCTGAACAATCTCCCCATTGACAAAGAGCTCAGCTGCCAACAAAATGATCAGGCGCATTAATATTCCTTTCCCATGATTACCACTCAATTGAAGTCCTAACAACATCAATCCAACATGGATAATCAAAGGTTAATGCAACACACCGGGGCAGTTGACAGATCAAAACAGCAGTGATCATGAATGCATTGTTAGTGTTTCATCTCCACTGATCCACCACTCCATTGTTGTGAAGAGCAGAATAGATAAAGAGAATTGCTCTAAATCCATTAGCATTCAAAACAAGACATTGCCAACTGACTCTTGCTTTGCCAAGATGGACTATAAGAAACTTTGGTGTAAGTAACTGGATTCCAGTGCATCAAAGTTCAAAAGCAAGAGAGATGAAGCTACACTCATGAAACACCAAATAAATTCAACACGACTATTGATCATAAGTCATAATGATGTCTCATCCCTACTGATCTGAACCCCTTTTTTTTTAGGTTCAGAACTATTAGAGAGAGACATTTTTGTCACTATCAGTCCATTAGCATTCAAAGCAAGACATCACCAATTAGGCTTACCGCTTTGCCAAGATGGACTAAAAAATCTGTTAATGATGAATGGTCCTAGTTGAATAAGGTACAAGGAAAAGAATAAAAAAAAGATGTCTCATCCCTACTGATCTGTACCCCATTTTATTGAGGTGCAGAACTGTTAGAAAGACCATTGTTTTTAGTCCATTAGCATTCAAAGCAGGGCATTGCCTGTAAGGATTCACAGCTTTGCCAAGATGGACTACAAAATCTGTTGATGATGAATGGTCCTAGTTGAACAACGATAAGTTATAAGGAAAAGTACTGACATAAATTTTTAAAAAAAGATGCCTCATCCCTACTGATCTGTACCCCATTTCATTGAGGTGTAGAACAGTTAGAAAGACCATTGTTCTTAGTCCATTAGCATTCAAAGCAGAGCATTGCCTGTAAGGCTTCACAGCTTTGCCAAGATGGACTAGCAAACAGCCAAACAAACAATTACAAGATCACACTGGGAACAAAGATATAGGCTAACAGGCAAGTGCTATGGACACTATTCCATTTCAACAAAGTAAAGCATGGATAACAGAGTCCAAGTTCCAGTAATAGCCAGATGGAAAGGAAATGAGTCCTATGTAGCATGGCATTGTAAAAGGAAATATACTACGAAAATGAGTGAAAATGGTAAGGAATCACTAAGCAAGCTCAATTCAATCTGCCTCAAAACTGCCATCCAGACAAGCATGCAAATGAGCAACTTGCTCAGGAAGCTACCTCCATAGTCCTTGTATTCAGGATCAACGTACGAATCTGGGAGCACGAAGAGAACACCAGGGAGCCCTGCAATACAACAGATGTTTCGGTCTCCAGGGAAAGAGAAACAAAGAGCACATTACGCATACAGACAAAACAAACCTTCGAGTTTGTTGGATGTCTCCTCATCGATCTCGCATCCGAATCCGAAGTACCGTTCACATGAGACGTTATAGATCTTCTTCTTCGCCTCTTCCTCGCTGCAAAACAGATATTCCAACAGATTAGTTTTCCAGTTGAACTACCCCGAACGACATGATGAATCAAGTTTCGCTGTGCTAAGATGTACCTTCCGAGGACCTTGGCGAGGGTTTGGATGTAGCAGTCGATCATCTGCTGCTTGGTGGCGCCCTCCCCGCCGGGTTTGTCCATCACGATGAGCCAGTGCTCGTAGTCGCAGCCCGGGAACAGCGGGGCCATCTCAGTGGGGGCGCGGTCCCC
Source organism: Zoysia japonica (assembly GCA_001602275.1). NCBI lineage: Eukaryota > Viridiplantae > Streptophyta > Magnoliopsida > Poales > Poaceae > Zoysia > Zoysia japonica. The sequence goes on from BCLF01000141.1 coordinate 246,917, forward strand.
GCCCCCACCGCCGGACCGCGTCGGAGAGTACCCGTCCCCGCCAGGGCGCCGCGCCATCCCGCGCGGGAAGCCGAGGCGATAGGCCGCGACGGCGGCCGGGCGCAGCAGCTGCTCGGTGGCTGCGCCCGCCGGTCCGCGGCGGAGGAGGGCGGAGGCGGAGAAGGAGCACGCGCGGCGGGAGAGTAGCCTCCGAGCGGCGGCTGCTGCGGCCATGGTGCTTAAACCCTAGCAGAGACAGTGTAGTGGGGTGTGGGGGAATGGATTTCACGTGAAGTGCTGGTGTGGAACGCGAATTTAAAGCGGCATGACGGCGAGGTTTAGGTCCAGTTGGTTTAAGAGCTGAGACGGGCCTTAACTGGGTTTGTGGCACACATTTAGGAGTGATGAGGCCCATCTGACAATGACTGTGATACTCTCTCTATTTCTTATTTCTAGATTTTGTTGAATACAAATTTAATCAATAATTTTTATATATTAAATTAAAATTAAAAATATAGCATTTGTATTTTTAAATTTATTAAAAAAATACTACTTTCATAACATATATAATTTATATTATTAAAATTAATTAAATTTAATAAAATTATTAGTCAAAGTTACGGTAGTAGTTAACAAAAGATAGAAATAAATTTTTATTGAGACGGAGATAATAATAGCCAAGGGTTCTCCTTGAAAAAACAGAAGATATTCATAGATTTGACATTATTTATCAATACCCCCATTCCACCACCCCTTCCCAACCGGCACAGAAGACCAGCCATCCTAAGGATGTAAATAAGGGTGTAAATACACCTAAGATTAATTTTAAAATCTGTTTAGTAAAAAAATAAACTAAAATTTCAAAATTCCAACCACTTTTGAAAAGCTAGTTCATTTTTTAAAACTAAAAATATTTGAAGAGTATCCTAGTGATGATTGGAGGGTAACCTGATGAAGATTAATTTTCACCCCTACATCATACCGGCCAGTTCCAGTCGTTTCGCCCAATTTCGACAGTTCCGCGCTAAATCTCTCATACCGTTAATTCCGGTACCGCACACACATGAAAGGTAATGGATGGACTGCCTTCTATTTGCATAAAGCTGAATTTGATGTGCCTTTACTTAATAGGAATTCAGTCATTTCAACTAGACAGTAATAATAGTTTTAGAATCGAAAGAGTATATTAATATCTATTGAGCACAAATACCTAACTAGCCTTGATCTGAAAGATCGACAAGCAAGGCTGAAAAAAAGAAGAAAAATAAAGGTATATCTATATATGCGCTTCCAGGCTGCTACAAATTTCTGAAGGACCTTCACTGACGATGCTGAACTGCAAAATGCTGCAGTTGCCTCAAAAATATAGTGTTTGAGGGGGAAAAAAAAATAAAGAATACGGCCATTTGATTTGTTCAACTCAGGAAGTTTCATCAAGTTCAGGAACTACAGCTGCGGAGGGTTCGATGTGCGATAGCCGCGCGGCTCCTAGAAGCTGCTCCGGGAGTTCGTCGTATGTGTTTGCCTGCAGCGTAACAGTTAAAAAAAAAGTGCATTTTCACTGAGGTTATCGCTGATGCTGGAGCTTGGAGAAAAGAAAAGATCTCCAGGATATACCTGTATAAGAAAAGCCATGTCAACTACTAGTGTGGTGACAACACCAAACACCAGGCCCAAAACTCCATTTGCAACTGCTGATGAACCAATATCTACGTCTACCTGCAGAAAAAATGGCCAAGTAAGAATGCAGGTTTCATGTGATTGTACATGACAAAAGGTTTCTCAAAGGATCATGCGTTCAACTGCTCCAGTTACATCTCTAGTGGCTATTCGCTTATTTGCCCCGATCAATACAATGCTCTTTTTCTCATCAAGAGAAAATAATGTGCTTTGTTGTTCATCAACAAAAAGGAATTGAGTTGCAACTACATTTAGTGTCTTACTTCCAAATACTCTGGACCACGCAAATAGCTGCAATCGACAGCCTTCCCCAGTAAGCAAGGAGTGCTTCCAACACTTTGGCGCACTATCCATGAGCCCTGCAGAATTTGGATATGCTAAAGTTAGAAGAGCTGGGAATAAGCAGTCAATATGATTTTGCACTGGAATAGACCTTCGGAACAGATGGGATAAGCTTCAATCTGCTGTTCCGAAAGTCATCATCACCATCAGCAAAACGCTGCAACAGTGATCCTTTCTTCAAGGAACTTGTGACAAAATAGAGGACCAAGCTGTAATGACTTGAACCAGGAATCTGCAAAAAAACATAGTGAATGAAAAGGTGCAGACTGAAGAAATAAATGAACTATACAAGAGGGGAGTGCAGGAACACAAGCTTACTTGTATGTTTAAAAGAAAAGTGAACATCCCCTTCTCAGCAGCAACCTGAATAATTAAAGAACTGTTTACAGTCACCATAGTAATAGCATTGGATGTTAGGCCAGTCTTAACTACAGGCAAGAAATCGCTTTTGTTTGCATGGAATGGTCTAATTCTCCAACCAGACCTTTCATGATGAATGGAAGCATGCCATGAATGCCCAATTACAAACATGGCCTGATGTAAACTAACCTTAGAACCAGTCAAAAGTCTAAATAATAGATTTTCAGATACAGATAAATATCCATTCCTATATTGAATCTATTGATGCAGAATTCATCTGATTATTAGTCCCATGTAGACTGTATTATACATTATTTCTTCGCGTGATAAACAGAATATAAGAAGACGTATGTAAAATTTATCCTCCATTCCTTTTCATTTGGCTTTTTTTTTTAATTTTCCACAGTTCCCAATATGTGGCTTTGACTGCTATACTTTGTAACCTATACCACTAGATATGGTACTAAAATCATGATTCCACAAGCATTTTCATCAATCTAACCATCATGATAGTTCACAGTATATTAATGGTAAAACTTTACAAAGGTCGACAGAATGGCTTAAAGACATCAAATAAAACAGAAAGAAGAGTGCATATGAAATCTCTCTTATATTTAAATATACCATGGTCAATGGTGTGTCATCCAAGTTCAAGTCACCTTCCATGCAAATTTGAGTGCCTAGTTCTTAATACGAAAGGCACCAAGTTCTTCATAGGGTTGTCTTGCTATTTTTACATATGAAATGAGTTATAAAATAAACCTAACATAGTTAACACCTGAGCTGCGCATCCTTTCCGCGTAGCAACATGATCCATACGTTTGGAGTTCTTAAGCCAGTCAATTGCAACAAGCTCCATGATGTACTTCCCTGCTGGTACCTGTAAGTCAAATAACATATTAATCCCTTAAGTAACTTCTATGCTTCAAAAAGGGGGGAAATTATTGCGGGACTTGAATATTAACACCTTTGATTTGTCAAGCGGAAAATTCTTGCTGCGAACTTTGAAGATCTTGTTATCAGGTACAGTCCAACAATTACGACTTTTTTCATTTGTATCCTGACGAATAATGCCCGAAAAGCAAGACAGATCTATTGGATCTGTAGGATTACCAGATATAAGAGATGTTAGGTAAAGAGATTTTCAGTCACTTAGCTCCTGTTACATATATCAAACAAGAAGTATAGAGTTGGATAAATTACAAACCTGAGTACTTGCCATCACTGTCAGATTTGGTATGTTCATCCTCCTATATATATGAATTTCATGGAACTTCATTGTGGTGATCGAAAGCAAAAGAAAAAAAAAAGCGTACAAAGTGGTATGAATACTATGAATGAGGCATGACTGTAAAATAGGCCATTCACCTCCAAGTCAGCTTCAGGAACCTGATAATCATCATCATCTTCCGACTCTTCGTCTACCATATCCAAAATTTTGTTATCAGCTTGTCCTGAATCTACTTGTTTGGTCTTTGAGTTACTGTCTTGGAGCATATGGTCCTTTTCCACAGAGACCACACTAATCATATTATGCATCATTGGAATCCTTGGAACTGGATGAATTTCATCTGTTTGTGAAAAATATTCACGCAGTCCTGAAATAAATGTAAACCCGGGCACAAACCATCAGGAAAAGCAACAGCAAGATCATCACACCTTTTTATATTTCTATTTTAATAAATTAATCAAGACATCATGTAATTACAGGTTAAACAATTGTGTGTACTTTGTACCAGGAACACAATTCAGCATCTGCAGCAAAGAGTGGTACTGGAAAGATGGAAAGTAATTGACGCCCCATCCCTTAAGATCAATTTGCATAAGGTGTTGAACTTGAGTGCGTGGTCTTCTGTTGAGGCATTTGAGAGGAGAAATCTTAAAACCTCCACCTGAGATAGTAGGAAGTTTTAAAAAAAAAAGGAACAAAGGTGAAGAACTTAACAAAAGAAGGGTAGGATTCCTGACAAACATACTTTCGATGAAAGCCCTCACAAATCCTGGTTGGGGGCCACAGTTATGATGCTCAGTAGATCGGAATAGCACAACTGTAAGTTTAACACAAAGCATCAAATAGGTCTCTCTCACAGATGAGTAACCACAAAGGGAATCATCTAAATTACCGTAGCTTCCATCATCATTGCGCCGCCAATATCGTACATAACAGAGATCTCGAGGCCACACCAACCTGCAATTACATATATGTAAGAGTTCCAAGCCTGATACTGCAACCTTCAGAGTGACCTATCCGATTCTGATATGACAGTGCAGCCAGCAATGTGATCTATCTACGTAATTTTGAAGTCCAACACTTCAAGGTGTAGCCACCATAGAAGTAGCAAAAAATTATCCTGATCCTTCATTTGTAAAACCCTGACTAGAGGTGTCATTACCAAAGCATGCTTTTTAGATATAAGTTGACATTAAATGCTTGAGTGTAAATTTAAATGTAGGGAACCATAATTTAGTCAGTATATACACAAATACTATACACTAAGTATTCTGTCTAGGCACATTAAGTCGCCTCGACACCACAATAAATAATATTTTTGGTATTAGATGCAATCAATGCCAATCTGCATGGACCCCTATATATGTCCGATTCAATAAATTCTGAACTCTATCTAGAACAGATCAAAGTATGAGCATATATAATTTTTGAACTATCAGGGTCATTATTTAATCATTATTTCAGCAAGATGTACAACATAAGCACCATGCAAGTTATTAGGGGAAATCAGAAGATGATAACTGGTTTGTAAGTTAGAACAGAGAAAATATTGCTTACATTGAGCACCAGTTTAGCTGTAGTCGATGATATAGTATTGCAGTATGACCATCAACTTCCTCTACTAAACTCCCATATTGGAAGCTACAATCCCACCTAAATGGAGATTAAAGAATACAAAGGTCAATCAATGTCCACAAAAGTATGACAAAAAAAAAAACAATAAACACTTACTCATATCGTGTTGCGTCCATACTCATTACAAGCCCAAAAATGGCCTCACATGTGGCTTCCACAACTCCGACAGCCCTCATTGCCCGACTACAGCTTCTTGCCTACATATGAATAACAACAGGCAAGTTTTCTAAATTCTGTCAGTGTTAACAGGAATTTCATCCACTACCCAAAAGTACACATGTAAGAGGAGGTACATACAAGATATTCAACCTCTACGAGTTCTTCAAAGATGCGCAGTCCTGCCAATGATAAAAACAGGATACACTCAGGTCCAATATAACAGCATGTGACTTGAGTTCAGTCTTCTTATAGGAGAGGTTAATAGTTAGGTAAAGCAACTGTAAACTTGCCGTTCTGGCACCTAAGCAGCCGCCAGTTCTTCCTGGAGAAAGGCTGATTGGCATCATTCTGATTTGACAGCCCAATATCAGGCTCTTTGGTCCAGTCATGAACTGAATCAGGAGGGCCTGTCAGAACAAATGACAAATTAATTCTGTGGCATAACCATGAACCAATCTGAAACATTCATGAAGTTTACACTTCTCATGAACGGAATAACTGAAAAACTGTCTACCATTCCCTATAGTTGTCCTGCGAAGCAAGGTAGGCCGGGGTACTTCTTCATCTTCTGGTCTGTGATAAAAGAAATCTCCAATTAACAAGAAGAAAGGACCGTTATGGAATTTTATTTATAGAAAAAATAACTTGCCCGCTGTCATGATCAGAGAACGAAAATGGCCCTCCAAGATCCACGTCAAAGTCCAATGATGCAAAAGCTTTACGGTTTTTAGCTGTCATGGTATCCTGTTGCTGCACAACAAAGACCACCAATATTTCAGTTACAGAAAATTTTGCAGTTTTGATATTTCACCCATTCCAAGCTCTTTTCGATAGACCAGCCAGGTGCTTGGTACGTATATATTTAGTGCACTGAAAAATTCGTGGCAATTGGCCATTGAGAGATTTTTTTTTTAACAAAAAAACATAGCATAACCTTTGAGATTCTTATTCAATACTTTCTCAGATAAATTTATTCACTTGCAGGCAATAACCACCGTACATGAAAACAACAAACACGATGGTAACATATAATTCTTTTTATGTTTCAGAAATGTCATATACACAGAAATTTGTTTGAAAATGCTGATACATTAGCCAGGCTTAGTATACCTGATCAATGAGAAGCTCTATCTTCCTTTTCCATGCCAGGGCATCCTCAATGTCATATGCACCCATCTGGTTGAAAAAATAGCGTAAGCCATAATATTCAAATAAAAGATGGAAAATATCAGCAAAAGTTGTCATATCAGAAAGAAAAAGTGACTAACAAGACATGTGGCACATTGCATAATAAAACACAAGCTTGAAAAGTGCAAAAGAAAATTAGAACAAACCGTGATTTGATTCTCCTTTTCCTTTTTGTTGTAAATGCATAGAACATAGATCATCTGCAAAAATAAATAGGACCAACGATGAGAAATCTGAGAAAAGGAACTGTCTCAAACTTTGGTAAAAGAGAAATAAAAAAAAGATAGAAAGTATGCATAACATTCACTGATAAGCAATAGAAACATTAGCAATTTTTTCCTCGATATTTGTATATTTACCTAGATAAATGATGGGACAGCTTCAGTAGTTTTTGTAAGTGAAATATTTAAATATATTTAGGAAAAAGCTATCACCAAGCTGTATAGGGAATTAATGTGCATGTGCCCTGTAACTGAAACAGCAACAAGCACATGCCACACTCATTGCATATGCTAGATGACGTAACGAAAAGAGAACATCAAACATACTTGCCCATGATGAGTTTTAAGCCCTCTATCCTCAACTCTGCAATTTCCATCAACAAGAAGGGACTTGAGTGGCATCTGTAAATAGAAAAATATCAAGTAAAATTCAAAAACAGCAGCAACAATGTCCCTTCACAGAATATGACCATTACCCCATGCACTGGTACAAAAACCAGAATGGTTTGCTTTCTTTCATTATGGAAATATTCTCATAAGACAGCACAAGATCAACAAAGCCCTCATAAACATAGAAAGGCAGAAAGGGTCATTATAATTGATTGCTACTTGGCAAAAATTGATACCGGAAAAATGCTTTGGATCAATTAAAGTAGCAACTTTACAGCCAATCATCATTTTGTATTCTTGGAGCACTATAAAAGGCCAGGCAGGCCAAATCAGTTGCTTTCATGTTTAGCGCAGGACGAAAACTCCATAGCTATCAAGTGTGTCATTATTCATCGCTTCCCAGACTCTATTATAATTAAAGCATCTAATTACCCAAACGTCAACAGTTGTAACATCAATAAAGCATTTATTATTTTTTTAAAAAAAACCATAGCGTCACAGTTCATAATTGGCATCGACTGGCATGATTCCTACACTTTAAAATGATTATTCCAACTTCTCCAGAGTCCATACCCCCTTCCATGCATCTCAATCTGGTCAAAATCCTCCACATAACCACATTTAAGTTCAAATGTAAGAGAGGAAAATACTAAATACCAATGGCTATGCATCACATCAAGGATCATGCATACGGATTCCCACAGCAGCCCGATCCTCTTAGTTAACGAAAGAAACTAGAAGAACCGCAATAAAATTTGGGTACAGAGGAACGCAGATTTCCTCAACTGATGGACCACGAAATTAACCAACCAACAACAAAATTCAGAGCATACGCTCACTGTAGTATGTATCACGTACCATTTTTTCCTTGGGCTTCTTCTTGTAGTAGGCGAGCAGCTTGTTTTCGAGGACGAAGTAGCGCATGTGAAAGAACGACCTCCCGATCTTCCTCCGCCCGTGCCGCACCATCCACCCCTCGTACCGTGTCGCCGGCGCCGAGGGGGCCTTCGGCAGCTCCCCGCTCTGACCCATCTTCCGCGGGAGCTCACCGCTCCTCGAGGCGTCTCGCCTCGATGCCGATGAGTTCAGCATCAGCGGTGTCACTCCCGAGTGGTCGCAACTCCTCCGTCGTCCTCGTCAAGGAACCGCCATCCTTCGAGGTAGAGGGTTGGAGGTGACGCGTGACGGAATGCGGCGGTCGGAGTCCAGCGAGAGGCGGAGGTGGCGGAGTTTCGGAGGGGAGGTATTCAAGGCGGGGGAAGCGGGGAGAGAAATGCCAGAGTTTGAGGCGGAAGGTTAATTATTATTGTGAAGTGGTTTTATCATTAATTAATTGGATGTCTCTTTCTCTTTTTAATGTTTTGTTGTTTCGACCTTGTCTTTTACACACAATTGCAGTGCCTTGTTTCTATCAGAGTCGAATTTCAAGGAATCTTTAAGGCAGATGCGCGATCCAAGCGATCATGTTGGAATCTTTGGCTAAAACAACATTTGGATTGTTCCTCCTAAAGTGAAAACGATGGCACATTCAATATAACGTAATGTTTTCTTGGTCTAGATCTTGTTAGATGTCAAATAGCATATTAAATGAACCAGCACGTGAGACATACAAAACGAGATCACATTAAACTCCTTTTAAACACAGAATTTTCAATATAATCATATAATAATTTTATATGAATTAGTTTAATTTTACAGTAAAAAATAGAAAAAATAAAAAATTCTACATCGAAAGGAGAGGCAGCAACACCATGAGATATTGTAGCACTTTGGACCAAGTCGACACTGCCTAAGTACAAAAGTTAAGTAAACATCATAGACACCTGGTCTCAACACACTTTCTAATTATTTAGAAGACCAAAGTTTGCTTTCATGTTAAGCATCAATTAGGATAAGACAAACTAATGGTAGCAAGAAAAAGAGGAGAGATGGAAGATAAGCACCACGTGAGCATCTTTCCCTTTGGCTTTTGCTTCCACCGACCGTATTGGCGATTACCACCACGTCCACGGGAGTACATCAGTAGTATAGTGGAGCAGGTCCAGGTCCATTTGTCTTAATTAGCGTGTTCGACAGGGGCCGCGCTGCAAAGATTTTCAGGAGGGAGTGGCGGGAAAGGCATTGAGATTCTCTGCATTGAGGCTTTCAGTACAGAGAAGCTAGACCTCTATGAATTAGAACTCATTTGCAGCCATCCGATTAAAATTCGATGGAGAAGATCAACAGCTAGTGCACCAAACCGAAAAGCAAATTTTCCGATAGAAAATACCAACGCACTGTAGCTACAGTGTTAGACCGTGCTCTGTGCGCGCGGTCACTGTTTCAGACTCAAAAATCACTGTAGACACAGCAGTTCTCTGCGGGAATGCAGAGGGACTGCGCCAGCGGAAAAGGTATGGCTCCCCACGCAAACGCATGCCTTGATGCGTGCTGGCTCGTTCCACTCGTTGCTCCTGGGACACAGCGATTTACGTGGTCAAATCCGCATCTAATGATGTCACGATGTGTATACTTAATTAATCTAACCAAACAGGTCGATTGCGTTGGTGTCGGCACAGCGGGTTTACCAGGTGGAACGGACAGGAGGCGCCAGATCAAGCCGCGAATCAGCAATGTCCTGTCTTGACGGGTTCCAGATCGGGCATCATTTCCTTTGGTTAATTAATTAATTAATTAATTAATTATGCAGTCCCGATCGGATCTTTGTGCGTGCAGCACGCCAAAGAAAAGGTATCAGCAAAAACAAATCCAGCCCAATTTTACCCATACAATTGGCCCATTTACGAGCCCAAAGCTCGGCCCGTTCGTCGCCTCGTTCGTTCGTTCGTTCCTTGGTGACGAATCCTCGCCTCGTCTCGTGTGACCGTGTCCCGGACCAACTCTCCCATCCGCCATCGCCGTCGAGATCTCACGCGCTCCAGCTCCAGGCTCCAGCTCGCCCCGCGCCGCGCGCCATGGCGACGCGGAACCGGACGCCGCTCTACCGGAAGTACCGCGACGCGCTGCGCCACGTCCGCGCGCCGTCGTCGTCGTCCGGAGGAGCGGGAGGCGGCCCCGGACCGGTGATCGAGATGTCCTCGCTGCTGCGCCCCGACCGCACCTACGCACCTCTCAGCACCGATGATCCCTCCGGTTCCAGGTGCCGCAGCTCTCCCACCGCCCTCTGGCCTGCGTCCCTGGATTTGGTTTGGTAGCTAGCCGCGATGCGGAGTAGTGAAGTGGCAATTTCTAAATTAGATCGACTAGTATGGAGCGTGGTAATCATGTGAAACTCTGGGTAACCCAATTTGACCGGTGATCCAAAGGAGGCAGTCGAATAGCTACTGGACTTGCCCATTTGCATGTCTGGTCTTCTTCTGATATAAACTAGAGGATTCCCGGTGCGTTGCTCCAGGCATTTATAAATGATTGGAAAATGATATGAAAATATAGTTCAATGTCTACCAATGGCTATAGAAATTTTTATGAATTTCAAACAGGGTATTAGAATTTGGTGAAATATAAAGCCTAAAAATTGAAACTATAAGAAACCCTAAAACACATGACAATTTATTATATAGTTTGAGAATATGTTTTTCTCGGATGCATAAATGTTGATCTACACGAAAAGAATGCATGATGGCATTTTGAGTACTCAAACTTTTTTTGCAACAGAAACATAGTGCGAAGCAATATAGTAGTAACAATTATAAGCAACCAAGTTAGATTAAGACTAACAGCGGCCATAGAACCATTGTCTCCTGGCAAATAAGTCACTGATTGCAAGTTTGGGAGATTAATTGGTAGTTAATGCAATTTCTATGGCCTAAAAATATAACCATCCATAAAATGAGACATTGCACCAGACTACAAATATCCGGAGCAGCCAGTGCCTACTACTATGTAGAGAGTAAAGAATTATAACAGTCCATGCCAGATTCTGTTGTGGTGCCTTTTAAAACAAACTGGACATTACATTAATAGAAAAATTAGCAGCTAAAGAAAATTTAACTAACTCTTGAACCGTGAAGTTATTCCAGAATTGGCCGCGAAACAAACTTCCTTCATATCTCTTAGTTATCCTTCTAGGTGCAAGACCCTGTCTGTACTTCCCTCCTTGCCATGTCCACCAGCATAATGTTCCTGAGGCATGGCACTGTAGATAAAAATAAAAAAGGAAGGGATTATCATTTCCTTAGTTAAAAGAGTGATGAAATATATAGGACAATCTCTTGTTGTATGAGCTCTAAGATCAAAAGCTCAAAAGTATTGATAACACGCCCAACCAAGAAAATGTGTTGTGATGATCAACTGATGCCACGATTTTGCTTAGCTTACTATGCGCAATAAAACTTAAACAAATGGCATTCGATTTAATCAAGTTTCTCGCCGCGATTTGTACAACCAATTTTGAGCTAACACATGATGTCCAACTCATATGATGGAACAATACTCGAAGAACATATAGCAATGAATAGCAGATAGCACAAATTTACATCAGACAGAAAAAAACTTACCTGAATGCCACAATCAAATGAATCTTTACTTGCATGCCACCATGGCACCATCTACCCACGTTCATTGGCCTACATATATTATTTAGTCAAGTGGTGAGAATCTGAAGGATAAGGAGAAAAGAATCATGAGTTTCAATTAGCTTTCCTGATAATAGTTACTTAGAACATGGTGCCGATCCTAATTGGATATGGCTGCTCACAAAAGCAAACACAAATATACATGGCATATAAAAAGTGTTTATAATCGTTCTCGATCTTGATTATCATTGTAATTAGAAAAAATAATTGCAGTTAGTGGGTCTGATTAATATAGACATTACCAATTGTTCGTTGTCCACACTTGCACATTTGTGACCTTAGCAAAATTTTCAGTTTTTGGAAGCAAAAATCAAACCATTTTAAGGGACTGCTAACCTGGATGAAGCGGATGCACATATCAGTTGTTACTTGTTAAAATATAGTACAAAGGAAAAATTACATAGTTCACTACAGTATGAGGACATGAATATATATACACAGGCTGTTACCAAACGATTTCAATATTTAAACTTTTATACCATAGCAGTTCTAACACTATAAATCCTTAATATTTGATGATGTGAATATATTAAACGATCTAAGTAAAGTAGGTTAACCTATAAAATATCTGACCTTGCCCATTGGCTGGGAATCGGTCACGGTGGTGGGGAAGTTGCCCCCCCCAAAATCCAGCACCCCGTACAGGCCTTTCCACTGACTTGTCTTGATGACACTTTCACCTGCATTCACGTTCATGAGAATCAAGAGTAACAGCAGGCAAATTATGAACGCATCAGAAGCAGGATGTTGTTACCTTCTCATCTGGCAGGCCAAACTCAGTCCTAGTCTTTTGTCTAATAATTGATATTGTGTTGCAAGCTCGAAACACCGTATAGATACTATGATATATCCCATATAAATAATTGCTAGATGGATATGCAAATGAAAAATTCATAGTGACGAAAAAAAAGAAGGATAATATTGTTTTTCTGGCAGAACTTTAGAGGGGAAGAAGCACATACACCACTATGTATTCATTTCCAAAGCCATCTGGTTTCTTCGAGTAAGTTTTCTTTCTTTTGATTCCTTCCAAGTTGTACAGAGTTTCTTCATCTAATCTGCTCCTCTCCTCAATAGTAATTTTGTCAACGTTTTGCTCCCAGGAGTACTTATCTTCACATCAACCTAAAATATAAAGAAGGAAAAATTGCATGGTTCAGCTACAGTATGCATACATGAATATATACATGGCCTTTTACCAAAGGATTTCAATCTTTAAGCGTTTATACCATAGCAGTTCTAACACTAGGTACCACTATCACCAACCAAGAAATCGATTCAAGTGAATATAATCGTCAGCTCCAAACTCAACATAAGATTTGATTTTCACACTGAAAAAAATAAGCAGGGGGAAGAGGTCAGGCAGGCGTACCGTGCTGACCGTGCTCTGGAGGTTCTGCGCGGCTTGGGACATGAGGAACACGAAGAGGAAGGTGCCGCTCAGCAGGTGCACGTCGCTCTGGCACCCAAGCCCGTGGAAGCCGCCCCTGCCTTGACCTATCGCCGGGGGGGGGGGGGGGGGGGNGGGGGGGGGGGGGGGGGGGGGGGGGGGAGATCCAACGACAGACGGGTCATTGACTACACCAGAGACACTGGCATCAGTGCGCTAAATGTCTTGGCAGCGTGGAGCCTCTCCCGTGCGTTGTCCACATCGCTCGCCGGACTAAATCCGAAAAGGCGCGCGGCCATGGCGCTCGGGTGGTGGGCGGCGCGGCTTGGGTTCGGCCATGTCGCTGGCAACAACCTCGCCGCAAAGGCCCTTAATTGCTTTTAATCGCGTCAGGCGCATGGAGAGGAGGCCAATCGCGGCCGGCAAGGGGAGAGAGGTGGGTGGAGGCGGTGGTGGTACGGGGAGAGGAAGGGCTGACGGCGAGGCTTGAGGGTGAGGGCGAGGCGGAGATGGGGAGAGAAGGGGAGGCGACGGGTGTGGGCGCAGCCGCGCGGGTAGAGGAAGAGCCGAGGGCGACGGTTGTGAGTGGGGTGGCGAGGCACGGGAGGTGGGTGGTGCGGCTGGTGGGGGCGGGTCGGAGAGGAGAGTGCGAGGGCGGGGAGAGGCGTCGGGAACGTGTAGAGACGGATGCGTTTTGTGACATTGCCCAATGTAACACCAAATTGAATTTCCATCCAACGAATAAAATTATTTAAGATGACGTGGCTTATTGAGATTCAAGATAGACCTTTTAGTGGGTGGCACTAATATAAGTATTATAGATACCCTATAATATTACTTAACCAAGATGCAGAGTGTTCTGTCGTATAGCTAAAACATTTTTCAATGAAAATGGGGAATTCCTTTTACTAGATCAACCTATATAGCAGATTGTAAATGGTTATTACTACCAGCATGCTGATCAGTGACACAGACGCCCAGGTGGAGCTATTGGTTGCTTAGCTACTCACGCTGTCGTCATTGGTCTGTCCCCTTGCAACTGATGAGATGAATTATGTGGCACTGACATTTTTTGTCTTTGTTGCAGTAGAGGTACGGTGACGATTGGGTTACCCCCTGCATGGGTGGATGTTTCTGAAGAGATATCTGCGAACATGCAGAAGGCAAGGACGAAAATGACAGAGCTGGCTAAGGCGCATGCCAAAGCTTTAATGCCATCATTTGGCGATGGCAGAGATGATCAGCGGGCAATTGAGCTTCTCACACACGAGATAACAGACTTGCTGAAGAGGTCAGAGAAGAAACTGCAGAAGCTGTCCATGAAAGATGCATCAGAGGATTCGAATGTCCGAAAGAATGTCCAGGTGATGATTAGACACCTAGCTTATGTTAAAGGACTCAAAGGCTTGATAATGTTTCAAATATGGTCAAAATGCTCCTTGCCTGTATTCTGCAGCGTTCACTTGCAACCGACCTTCAAAATCTCTCGATGGAGTTCCGTAAAAAGCAGTCGTCTTATTTAAAGCAGCTTCGCCAACAGAAAGAGGTTTATTTTTCATATGGCAGGATACATTCTTTATACTGCTTATCTTACACTAACTAGATTGCTTTGTACCTTTGCAGGGGCAGGATGGTGTCGACTTGGAAATGAATATGAATGGGACAAAGTCAAAGTTTGAAGATGATGAATTTGAGGATGTGGTATGTCCTATCTTTCTAACAACATGCATATATTATTTTGGAAATGCTGTTTGCCGCTGTTGAATATTAAGTTGAGAACTTACGCACTTGTTGATGGTAGTGCATTCTGTGTGATTCATTTGTGTATCATTTGTTTGGTATCTGCAAAGTAGAAAAATAATGGGAATGGCTGACATTATCTGCAATGGTGATGGTTTTTACCTGGATGACAACTCATACATTTCCAGAAGTCAGAACTGGACTTTGTGAATCTCTCCGCAGAAATCAGGCTGTGAATATGAGTTAGGATTATTGCTTAAAGAATAATACCCAATTTTCTTTTCTGGCTGTACAGTGGGCACTCATATGGCTGTACCTGATTGAACATAGAAATTTGTTGGGAGTGGAAGTTCAGAACTTCCCTATCGCCTTAAACCACTTATGGTTTGTCTAGAAAACCCACGGTGTTGCAAACATAGATGTTTTGAATAAAATAAATAAAGATGTGCAAAGTTGTATGGATTTGATTGTATGCTTTATGTTCTGGCAGTGCCTATCTCCATGAATTCTCAGCAGCCTATTTACCTGGCAATTTCTGAAGTTATTAAGCGGCATAAGGTTCTTTAGGTATTATTTAAAAGAAGCAAAGTAAAATGTGTTAATCTCAGCTATAGTACTCTCTGCAGCCGGTTTTCCCATTTGAATGGTGACGTTTTAGGTAAACCTCTTGTGACCTGCTGTGAGCAGGTTTTGCACAATGCCTTGTGGATTATATGCTTGGCAGAATGTAATAATCTGAGACGTGTGTTTGCATGTGCTTATGATTGTGTTAACTGTGGATTGCTGATTGGAATCATTGGATGCAAATTATTGACAATTTCAAAATGCAAGATCAGGATAATAAAAATAGCCAACTAGATGTATAGAAGGAAAATGGATTGTTGTTACCATTATTTGAGATTCACTTTAGTAGATGTGTGCTCGGCTAGTAACACAAGGAATACAATATTTGAGCAAAATCAAAGCCAATCCAGTAGTTTTTTGACCTTTTCGTAGGAAACTGCACCCTTCATTTGTTGTTCAGATCTGTATCATTAGATGACAAAATGTCGAGCAGTTTCTTTACATTTGAGCTGTTCACGATGTGACGCAATTCATATTGTGATTTGCCAGGGTTTCTCAGAAGTGCAGTTGTCAAAAGTTAAGCAAAGTGAAGCATTCACTAGAGAAAGGGAGAGAGAAATCGAACAGGTTAGTTATCTTTTTGTGATATATGTGCTGTCCTATTATCTCCAGATTTTGGATTTGAAATATATTTACATTGTCTGCTTGTTTGAAGGTTGTTGAATCAGTCAACGAGCTTGCACAAATCATGAAGGACCTTTCTGTTCTTGTGATTGATCAGGTATGTTAAATCCGGACTAGTTTTATTTTTAATTAGTAGTGCTGGTAACTAGCTTCATCAAAACTCTTAATTTCTGTATTTGAACAGGGAACTATCATCGATCGGATAGACTACAACATACAGAATGTTGCAGCTTCAGTTGAGGAGGGTTACAAACAATTGCAAAAGGTTTAATCCCCAAACTGCCTATATCCTCACCAGTATTAATGATTCCTACTGCATTGTTTGTGAATGACCTTTTAAAAATGATAAATGGAACCTTTGTCCTTTATAGTACATCCCTTGTGGCAGGATGTATAAGCTGCTAGACGTCATGATAGTATGAACATATGGTACCTATGGAATAACTAACGTAATAGGAGTAGATGTGTAGAAATTTATTCCATTTTCATATGTATTATGGACACTAACAGAAGAAAACCATGCATTCAAAATTCAAATATGGACCTTTTATACCAACATTATCTCTAAGTATCTTGATTGGTTATGTGGATTCATGGTAAAAGTATTTCTGTGGTTTAGACTTTTATAACTTAAGCAGATTAGTTGTAGTTGGGAAACAGGAGTACTGAACATCTTGTGATTTTGAAGACCTGATCAATCACAAAAACAGCAGATTAGTAAAAGGATTATCTTGTTCTTTCTGTTCTTGTGATTGATCAGGTATGTTAGATCTCCCGCATCCTGAATACTGCCCTCTTTGTGACCAACAAGAAGAATTGGTACAGCACATCCTAACTTGTTGTGTGTTTGCAAGACAAATTTGGTACCGGGTCTTAGCCCCTATCGATTTGGCCAGAGCAGTCCCTGGGAGTTATGAACATTCATTTGCAGATTGGTGGCGAAAGATCATTAGGAAAGTACCAAAAGAGCACAAAAAAGGGGTTAACTCTCTCATCATCATGGTCGCCTGTATTATTTGGAAGCATCGGAATGATTGTGTCTTTGAAGGAGCCTCCCCTTCCATCAGCGCAGTGATGAGAATCCTCAAGGAAGAACATTTCCTGTGGTGTCTGGCGGGGGCTAAAAAGCTTAGGGCCCTTGAGTGGCAGCTTGCTGCAGATCCTAGATAGTTTTGTTTCTCCTATCTTTTTCTGAGGTCGTGGGGTTGGGGTCGGTGGTGTTTGTTAGTGTTTTATGTGCCCTTTTTCCTCTCAGTTCTGGTCCCTCCTGAGGGGGAGTATGATGTATTGGAGATCATTCTTTTTCTCTTAATGCAATGAAGCGCAGTTCTCCTGAGTTTTCTATAAAAAAAGTACATCTTGTGATTTGCATCCCTGGCTGTAAATTATTTAAAAAGAAACTGTTTTCCGTGAGCAGAGCTAGTAGTAGTGAATTTTTAACTGACTCTTCAGCCTACTACATACCGCAGGCACTGTCGTGTGCCTTTATGATCTCTCTCTCTCCCTCTCCCCCCATATATTACTGTTTACTTTATTCTAGTACTCCTATTTTAGAGGTTCAGCAGAAGCCATCCTTGTTTCAGTTGCAGCAAGGCCAGCATTTTATGACCATAGCGATTCGTCAATGAAGAAAGATAGTACTAGTACTAGTAGCACTACACTAAGTAGCAAAATGTCTGAATTTTACAGTCTAACATCTTGGCCTGGTCTGTTTTGCAGGCTGAGCGAACGCAGAAGAAAGGGGGCATGGTTATGTGTGCCACTGTCCTTGTCGTTCTTATCTTCATCATGATAATCCTCCTGATTTTTAAGAACATCATATTCTGACATAGTAATTGTTTCTTTTAACTCTTGAGGGATGGTATCCAAGTGAACGCAACGCTCATCTACTCTTGTGTGAGTAAATATACAGTGCCTGTATATTGGGAAAGCCGTGTTCATTTGAATAGTGCATTACAACTTACTGATCTGAGGATGGTTCTTCGGCCAATATTCATGACTGGACCAAGCAACGGTCTTCAATCTTCGCTAAAAGGAGGCAGCCCGATGCATGTAGCTCCCCCTTCCCAGTACACTATTTTTTAGCACTGCCAATGTAGAGATGTAATATCATAAATGGCTCATTTTTTACCAAAAAAAAAAAGGAAAAAAAGAAAAATGAAGAGTTGTGTTGACACATTTTACCTTCCTGTTTGTATTGGAGCAGTTAGATTAAGCTCCTATGTATAGAGTTGTATCACCCAATTCTTGGAAATTGAAAAGTGGCTTCAGTTTCTGTGTCATCACCACCTTGCTGCTTGATTTTTGTCCTCCATTTTGAGGTAGCCTCGGGGTGACATTTCACTGTACCAGATAAACTTGACATTTCTGCAATAATTTTCTTTTGTGCTCATTGATTTTGTATTCATCAACTAATTTGCATTCATTCTGTATTGATTTGTATTCATTGACTTGCTGAAGTGTATGACATGAATAACCATATTTGCTAATACTATCAAAATGACTTGTATGGTGAGGTGAATATCACTGTTGACTTGGTAGAGATATACAATGGCGATTTTCATTTCAGGTGTTGGCAATCCTGATGCTGCGAGACAAGTTGATCACACAAGTTTCTCAGATGATTTTGATGATTCTTGCTGCAATCAAGGGTTTTGTTTGGGGAGCTCAAGGACACTGAGTCAAGAACCAAGATCATGGATCCCTGATGTGTTCCTCATTTTGACCAGCTGGTCCCGGAGCATGCATGCAATGATGCATGTAGTACTACTATTATTGGTGATGTAAGATCTCTGTGCCCCACATTTTTATGTAAATTTAATTGAGCCTTGTGTTGTCCTTTTGTCCCCATTTATAGTGGCTCTGGCTGCCTCAGCTGTTGCTGTAACTTAGACAGGCAGGCTATGTTTTCTCCTACTACTAGGCATCTGTAGGTTTTCTGTAAAAGTAATTACTGTAGGAGTATGTGAGGGCATCTTATAGTAGACTGATACAGGTAGAGGGGGATTCATTTTCTTAGGCTTCTGGCATCAGATGCATTCAAAAGTGTTTGGACATTGGCAACGGTCGTACTGGATTCGACATCTTGACGGTGAATGCTCTGCGATTCATGTCTGATACAGTACAGCTTTCTTCCTCCAGCTTTCATGTTCGTTCATCGTCTTCCCGGGAGCAGTGAATATTTGAGGCCCTGTGCCTACTTCACGTACAAAGACCCGGATCTGTGAAATCTTGTGCACTGTAAATATCGCACAGTTGGTGAGGTGCAGCCATGAAGTCCAGGCAGATGGGTGATCTTGTCTCAATTGTACTACCAGCTCACGTACGTACTATACTCTGTACAGTACGTATTGTGCACTAGAGTGGTACGCCGCACGGCTGTGTTCCATCTTTTAGAAATGATGAAAGCTTTTGTTGCTCCGACTGTTGACAACGAATGAATTGGTGATGATGCTGCAAATGTGTTGATGCCGCTGCTGCTCACTGGAGCTTAACATCATCACGCCAGACGTCTGTATTGTCCAGCGCGCGCGAACCAGAGTTGAAGTTAACTAGTACTACTCCTGCTTAAAGGTGAAACTTTTTTTGTCACGTCTGGTATAACAAATCTGCGAAAATTTATCCAATTGTTCCCGATGCTAAAATCATAAAGCCAGACGCTTACAACAGTTTCTTAATCAACAAATGCTCCAAAGCGCAAACATGGTCATATGCGTTTTCTTTTTTTTTTTTTTAAAAAAAAAGGGTAAATTAAATTTATACTGTTACAATTTTACAAACTTTAAAATATGTCATCTATGTGTCAATGACAAATGAAATTCTGCAAGAAAACAACACGTGACTCAAATGATATATTTTAAATTTTACAAAATTATAATGACATCTATCAAATTAATAAAAAAAAAAGGTCATATGCGTTTCAGGGGAACTAACTATCCCTGAGGACGAAGATAACCGGATTGAGAAAGGTCGGTTATGCCCTTGGGAAAGGTCGGTTATGCCATTGGGAAGGGTAGCCTCGGGGTACACAAGGAAAAGACAGACAAGCAAAGAGGGGAGAGCTGAGCTGAGGATAGCAGTCGGCAGGGCAAGCGCCTCCAAATCCAAGCCAAAGCGGTATCTGCAGATCCCTCACGCCCACCACGCACCGCCGTCTCCTCCCTTCCTTCCCCTGCTCCTCGCCTCCATTAATGGCCGCCACCAAGAACCCTCCAACCCCCACCTGACGTCTTCCACCTCCGCTGGGAGCGCACCTGTCCTATACCGCCTCCTTGCTTGGGAAGGGAGGGAGGGAGGTCAAGTTGACGCAGAAACAGTGGCGGCATCGATGCTGAGCTCCGCGGCGATGGGGATGGGGGGTTTCCCTCACCAGCAGCAGCCGCGCGGCGCGGCGGTATTCACGGCGGCGCAGTGGGCGGAGCTGGAGCAGCAGGCGCTCATATACAAGTACCTCATGGCCGGCGTGCCCGTGCCGCCCGATCTCCTCCTCCCCATCCGCCCCCACTCCGCCGCCGCCTTCTCCTTCGGCCCCGCCATCGGCGCTGCGTCGTCCTTCTACCACCACCCGTCCCGTGAGTTCCATCTCCTACTCTTGCACCTGGCTCATGCTTTCCTACTGCCAAGACACTTGTTGCTGAAATGGATGCGTGCTTGCCGGGATATGAGCAAAAAAAAAAAAAAGAGGTTTTTCCTGGATTCAGTTTTCGCTCTTCAGGAGTTAGAGATCTTTTGCCTGCTTATTGGATTGATATGGTATTGCTGCTCCGATCTATTCATGCTTATACGTATAGTACTGTGGATCTCTGATGCCAGTATTTTTTTTTTATGCCCCTGGTCTCAAGTCATCAGATTCTTTATTCAAACTTTTAAGCAAAGTCAAGCATCTTTGCATTGGGTTGGTGAAATGTTAATGCGCTTTTGATCTGGCTCGGTACCCTCGGATTTGAATGGATGAATGGTGATGGTTGCGTCAATTAAATGTGCTCATCTAGTCTCTGCCCTGCAGTGAGTTACTACGCGTACTACGGGAAGAAGCTCGACCCCGAGCCGTGGCGGTGCCGCCGCACCGACGGCAAGAAGTGGCGGTGCTCCAAGGAGGCGCACCCTGACTCCAAGTACTGCGAGCGCCACATGCACCGTGGCCGCAACCGTTCAAGAAAGCCTGTGGAATCCAAGTCTGCTTCGCCTGCGCACCAGTCACAGCCCCAGTTGTCCACCGTGACAAATGCAACCCGTGACACAGAGCCTCTTCAGTCTCTCGCGATGGGGGCTAAAACACATGGCCTGTCTCTCGGCGGGGCTGGCTCGTCGCAGCTTCAAGTCGATGCTTCGTCGTATGGCAGCAAGTATATTTATATCTTCCATCCCTTTACGGTTCCCATTTAACATAGTTTGCCAGCAGTGCTTGGTTGCAGTCGCACATTGTTTAAGCAAAATGACATCTATTTAGACACGGTTGTGATTTATTGACTCAGGACAAAAGTATATCTGGCAACCATTGTTGCTTGCAGTTCTTGGCCCCCTTATAAATCAGCTGCCCATCTTTCCTTCCGTATCCTGGACGTGGATGTTTATTTCTTAATGCTCTGAGTCTGAATGATGTAATTGTAAGCATATAAGGATTTGGCATATGCATTCACTTGATGAGATAAGCATACATCATGCTGCTTTTGCTCTTTCAAAAGCTTTTGTGAGCTTGAATTTGTGTTAGAACTGTCGTAGTCCAGCACTCCAGCTTATCACCAATTCATCACCCCAACCCTATTCTGTTTTATATAATAGGAGTACCACTCAAAGACATTAGTTGGTTATTTCAGTAGAAAATGTCATGCTAGAATCATAAAAGTAGTGCTGTTTTAATGAGTTTCTTTCAGTTCGTACATATTGGTAGTATGTTGCATTTGTCATATAGCTAAATTAATTAATACACAGGTTCTCTCTTGGAGGTAAAGCTGATGTTGGTGAGCTGAGCTTCTTATCTGGAGCATCAGGAAATAGCAGGGGATTCACCATTGATTCTTCAAGTGATAGCTCATGGCACTCACTGTCCTCCAATGTACCTCCTTTTACATTGTCGACAACCAGAGACTCTGGTCTCCTGTCTGGTGCCTACAACTATTCCAACCTCGAGCCATCACAGGAGCTTGGCCAAGTCACCATTGCCACGCTCTCCCAAGATCAGGAGCGCCACTCATTCAACAGTGGAACAGGAGGTTTGATGAAGCAGGAGAATCAGTCACTGAGGCCATTCTTCGATGAGTGGCCAGCAACGCGGGATTCATGGTCAGAGGTGGATGATGCAAGGTCCAATAGAACCTCCTTTTCGACAACTCAGCTCTCAATCTCCATCCCCAGATGTGAGTCTGTTTTCAGTTTGCTGTTAAGCATTCCCTAGAAAATATGTTTCTTTGCTGCTTCAAATCTTTGTGGATGTAGACTGCTCATCGGCAATTGTATTATTTCTTCAGGTGATTGAGAAGCTTGCTTCCTGTCTGTGACCGTGTAGGAAGTGCACCGGCATTGTGACGGTGTTATCAGTGCTTCAGAGATTGATATGTCGTTACATGAGACTATCTCCTAAGAACGCCTATTTGTTTGCCCTAGTTCTCCCTTTCTTGTATCGCACTAAGAACTCAAATTGTTAGAGTAGGATCCGTCTGTGTTGGCGTAGAACTCCATCCAATCCTGTTTTATGTTTGTATTGTACGCGGACCCAGACCCAGACCTGTGGTGAAGTTGCCTTTGCTGTGTAGTAGATGATGCATTGTTCAATTATTCCATGCTCTTCAAGCTTATATTGTGGAGTAATCAGATGGTAAACTGGCACAAGCAATTGATTCCTCCATATGGGCATTTTGTTCTGTATGTGATAATAGTATTCTGTATCTGATGCTGGGTTTCTATTCGAGAGAATCAGGGAGTATCCCCCTTTTTTTCCCCCACAATCAACTTCAGAATTTGGAGATTCGGAATCCACATGGATGTAGTCAATTATTCTCTTACAGTATTACTACCCCATTTTTCAAAATAATCAAAATAAAAGATAATAATAGCAGGACCGAAGAAAGCCTGCACGTGAGCCTGAGCTCTCGCGCGCAGCTCACAAGGATGGCTTGGAAGTCCGCAGCAGCTTTTGAGCTGAAAAATATTGTTATTGGGTATAACAAAATGTTGCACGCAGTTGGGCAGCTGTCGGCTGTTTCCTCTGTCGAGAAGGGTACAGGTGCAGGAAATCAACAAGCAATACAAGTACAGGAAATCAACAAGCAACACAGGTAAGGCCAAGCAAAGACATAGCTGAACAAAGCAACGCAAGAACAATATAACGGCAAGGCAAGTCACGGTTATGGGGTACAGCAACACAAACAAAATAATGTGTAAACTGCATAACACAATCCCACTGTTTCATTTAACTCATCGGGCATGCTCACATCCCTCGAGTCCAGGGTGATGCGGCGCATGAACTCCGGACACATTTTTATTCATCAAACAGGCAAGCGCGGTAGTAAACAGCAGTACTGGGAGATCAAGCTGAAGGAGATCGATGGTTTATTTTAATGAACTTGGTCACGAACAGTGGTAGGGGGTGCGTGGAGCGCAGAAACTGCTTCTTGAGCTTCAGCTAACAAGCTTCCTCGGAATGAAAGTCCTGTCACCTTGCATCTCGTATGAGCGGCCAAAGGTCTCGGTTGGGCCATGCCACACCCTGGATCCCACAGGCAAGGGGCGCTTAATGTTGTTCCCATTGGCTCTAGCCTTAAGATCTGTAAACTTCTCTGAAGCCAAACCCGACACCCTTTTGTGGGCCATTGACAGCTGAGACAGCTTCTCAGCAAGGTCAGATGCATGGGGACTCTGGTCCTTGACGAGGTAATTACCTAAGGAAATGTCAAAGTTTGCAAGTTAGCGAGTGAGAAGTGCATGCGAAATTCAGGGTTGTCCGTCAAGATCATTTCAGGTGTAAAATGAAAATGTTCATCAACAGTACTCACCATGGCTCCTAGCTGGTGGTTGTCTGGACCCTAGTTGGTTAATTGTGTTCGTCATTGTCAATTTGTGGTTACTCTCTGGGGCCTGCAGCTGAGAATGGAATATCATTGAGTAATTGAAATGGCACGAACCATAAGAAATGTAACAGAAAAGTGTCTATATCCACCTGATGATCCAGTTCCAGTTTCCTTTGCACACCAACAGTTCTTGCTGTAGTATTAGTGCTCATATATGAACAATCAACTGTGGGTCTCCCATTGGTTACAGGCCCAGTGGAAATCCTCCAACCATTCTTCTGCTCAACAGCTCCTTTAGCCCCGACTACATTTTGAACTGAGTCAATCATAGTATCCCCGTGAAAACGAACACGAGATGAAGGATATTTATGTACCAGATGGTGGTGTCGATGCGTATCCGGTTGATCTGAAGCGAAGTGAAGGAGGGACATAGAAGCATGGCTGTGGGGCGGAAGAACAGGGAGGTCATGAATGATCTATTAATTTTTGTCATCTATTGCAGTATGGAAATGCATCAGATACACAACCTGAAAGAAGGGATGCTGCAAAACCTCCACTGCTGTTGGCCGTCTTCGGGGGTCCCATGAGCAAAGCCACTGCACAGAATAATTGGCCACATTTGTTATCATCTTTACTGAATGCTGCACGTGTGGGAGGTATGTGCACCAGACTTCCCTTTTTGTTGCCTTCTTTACTCTAAGAAGGAAAGTAAAAGAAAAAAAAAGACCTACTGAATGCTGACACTTACCGAAATAAGGTTAACTGCATCTGCACTTGTTGAGGGAACCACTTCCGAAAGATGTATGCCTTCACACTGCATGAATAGGATGGAGTTAAATACCATTACTCATCATTCTTGAACCAAGTGGGGGAGGGAGGAAGAGGCAAGTTTATCTATCTACCTGAGGAAACTGAAAGCGGATAGATGCTGCAAGATGCAGTCCTTCAGGCCAAGTATGTTGATTTGGAGTGCTAAGAACACTACAGATTTTGTAAAGCTCGTCGGCTTCACTGAGGAACATATAGAAACATAAAAGTTACGAAGATAACCTTTATATACAGAATTACAGAAACATAAAATAACATTAGAACACAACAGGAACAAAAGTAAAAAAAAAAATACATAGTACAATAAGTACAAAAAATAATACTTACTCCCTCCGTGCGCAAAAGAATGACGTTTTAGTAACTCGCACGGTATACAAGACAATGGCAAATGACACTGCTATCCTTGTCAGGTGTGTGGGGCCACGTCTAGCAGCTGTGCTGTAGGAGACCGAGAATGCTAATGCACCAGGAGTACAGAGTACTACTTGTGGCTGAGAGCCATTGCAGACGGAGACGATTGACATTTTTATTCGAATGAGCCAAAGAGGAGGACATATGCTCTGCACAAGACTTTTTTTTCTTGAGTCGCTCCCCGGCGACCCTCTTTTGTGGACAAACGCGGAAGGCTAGAACGACACTCTTTCACGGACGGAGGGAGTAGTTCCCACTGACAAAAGAAGCTCAATTTTTTTTTTCCAAAATCAATTATCACTGTCTTTTCATTATTGGGAATTATTATCTATTTATTATTTATTATGAAAATTGTCAGCAATGATTTTTCACAAATACAATATGCTTTTTTCCTAAAAATCAGCCCCAGTGCTCTAAGAAGTTAATTATGGCTGTTCAATTGACTCCGTTTCATAGAGGACCATGTGTACCTTGAGCCAGGAAAGAGAGGTCGCAGAGAAAAAAGCTCCGCTATTATGGCACCCATTGCCCACATGTCTGAAAGCAAGACGAGACAGATATTAAGTATAACATAGGCAATTCAATCCTGGTAAAAGCATAAATATTTTTCACTCACCAACTGCAGCATTATAAACAGTAGCTTGTAGCAGAACTTCAGGGGCACGGTACCTATTGAGTATGAAACAATATATTAATGAGTATGAAACAATAAACTAATGTTCTATAACTGCACACCCTTTTTTTTTAAAAAAAATTAAGAGCTCACATATAGCATACCAACGAGTGGAGACATATTCCGTATATGGTGGTTCAGAAGAAATCTCACGAGCGAGCCCAAAATCTGCTATCTTGATGAGCTCCTTTGTAACCAGCAAATTTTCTGACATAACATATACATTTCAGAAAATTAGTACCAATGATTATCATTATTTATGAAGTTCAGCCCCCCACACCCCCCCCCCCCACACCCCGGTTGGTGATCTACAACTAATATAACCACTCCCTGCTTGCATTTCCAATTTTTTGCACAAGGTACAGATTTACAATAATGAATCACTGCATGCGTACATTAAACATGGAGCATCAGCACCAAAGCATGACATACCCATATATATACTACAGCTGTACTCTTTATTGTGGAATAACTTATACGTAAAGCTACTAAAAAGATTTAAATGACAAGAAACCAACTACTCCCTCCGTCCCGTTTTATAAGTCGTTTTGAAGATGGGCACGGGAATTAAGAAAAGTGAAAAAGGTGAGATGTTCTGAAAATGAGGAGAGACATAGAGTGAAGATGTATTGGGAAGAGAAAAAAGTTGTCTCGAGAAGTGAGAATGACTTATAATTTGGGAAAACTTGAGTGCAGAATGACTTATAATTTGGGATGGAGGGAAGTACAGTATTAGACTCATGTAAACCAAAATGAAACATCTCACATAGAAAGAAGATAGCCACTTCTATTTTGGGAGCTGATAATCCTAGCACAACACTAAATATCAGATTTTACAACTGGACACAACGGACTCAAGTTTAGCACAATTGCATACAATGGATTATTCTAAAACTAAATGACAAAGCCATACCAGGTTTAAGGTCACGGTGAAAATATCCACGTTGGTGCATGTGGTTCAGAGCTTGAAATATTTGAAAGCACCAATTTCGGACTTCAGTCTCTGAGAAGGGTTTCCCCCTGTTCTTCATCAGCTGATAGAGATTGCACTCCTAATATCGAAAAACACAAACTTTAGTCACCTTACATGTTACTAGCACTGGAGCAACTTGCGAACTAGGGTCATGCATGGTCCTTACCATGTATTCAAAAACAAAGAACAATGTATCGCTCTCTCTAATGACTTCCTTGAGCTTCACAATGTTTGGATGGTTCATCCTTCGCAGGGACTGGTGGAAAGTACTTATCTATTAAAAAAATTGCAATGGAACACATGATACTATAAGTTGAAAACATGAAAACAACGCACCTTCACTTCACGAAGATTGATGCACTCTTCCCAGGAATAATACTTTTTCTTCATTTTCTTGATTGCAACCTATCAAAAAACATGTATGTTAATGACGTGACAGGAACAGAACAAGGACCCACGTTAAAAAAAGCAAACATCAGGCAGGTAAAAAATGGCATACCACTTCACCACTTTCTTTATTTACTGCACGCCAAACACTCCCGAACGTACCATCACCAACTTCCTTAATAATATTATACCTGATCATTGCATGAGTAAAGTTAGTAAACATCTAAATCAGGCCAGACTAAATTCTTTTCTTAATCATCTGATGATGGAAGTTCTTTACCTCTCCATTTTATTAGCCAGTGTGCAAAACTGCCCTTATTTTAGAACAGTTTTGTAGTCACGAACACAATTCATGAATGTACTGCAGGAATGCTTTTGAGTGTTAGAACACCAAAGCCACTGCAGCGTCTTTTCAAAGCTCTGTAAGCAATACCCATGCTTTGTGACAAACAGAACTTGGCCACCTCACCTCTGCACTGAAATAGCACAAAAAGGTTCAGGATACTGGAAGAAAATTTCACTGTTTACATTTGTTAGTTCTGTACAAACAGCTGAATGAACCATATTTACATTTCACACACATACCTAATGTCGTGCCATCTGCATGTTAGCCTGATGACTGATGGCACAACTAGTCGCTTCAAACTTTGACCAGATCGAACCAAACTTGTGGCAGTAGGGGAGAAAAGAGCTACCAGAAACAAAGAAAACCAGAACCTGTTGGGAGATAAAAAAAATGCATTAATAGATAAATATCGCACGAACATATAAGACTACTAATGTACCATGAAACAGCTGCTTACCTAGAAGCTATCTGACAAGGAAGCTCTAAGTGCTAGATCCAAGTGTCCAAAGATGCTCTGATGGTAACTTTTGCTGGCTGAGTGATGCCAAGACAAAGATTACCGGGATGTTGCCAGAGAAAAAGACCCACCATGCTCGAATAAATGTGCTATAGTAGGGCCGCAATCACTAGCCGACCCTAATGTCCAATAGCATGAGACCAGGCAAGGGAGCTGGTGAAAGCAGGGTGACCCTCAGGTGCAATTGACAAAAGAGATGACAAGGAAGTCTCCGTAAAGACAAAATCTCCAGCCAACTTCCTCGAGCAGTGAGATGTGGGATACTGAGCTTGTCGTGTAAGGGGTGCACTCCATATCCTTTCTGAGAATACTAGAACTCTGCCAAAGCACGGTGTTGAAACCTGCATAAGTACATAAAATAGTGATTAGGAAACAGACCCATAGGCTATAGCCGGTGTTAGGAATATGTGACAATGAAATAACACAAACAACAATAGAATCTAAAGACTCCAATACATAGACCATAAATATGCATGGATCATTGAGACACTTCCACTGCCAGCAACGGTGTATCAGAAATTTTGACCCATTCATGTAACCCTCTAAGAGTCCCAACATACTTTTGGCAAAGCAAGGGACACAGGGAAAACCATACAAATGGCAATGATAACAAGTAAAGTATCTATAACATGCTAATTAACCCCCATACAACCCAATTAGATATAGCATCACTGATACGAAATTTAGCATGAATTGGTACTATAATTCAGTGATACGTAACTGAGCACTAATCAGGAGTAGGATATAGAGACGCTTGAGCAAGGATGGAACCCTAAGTACCTAGACCAACTAAAGGACCGAATACGATGAAATTCCCCGATAAAATACCCACATGACCTCAGACCCGCCAATTCCCCAAATCGAAGCTACCGTCAGCCTGGATCCGATCACGCCTAGCACCCTCCCCTCCCCGGATCCAGGATCCCTCGAGGCCCGGATCCAGTCAGCAAATCGCCACACGATCGCACACGGAACGAATTGATCTCGAAGGCTCCTACCCGAATCTCAATCTCGACCGTCCCGACGATCCGCTCAAATCAGACACGAATTCGATCGAACTAAGCTCGAATTGAACGCACCTGGATGCCTCTCGGCATACCCGCGTGCCGCCGCCGCCGAAGGGTCCAGGGGATGCCGCCGCCGCCTCCAGCGTCGATCGGGTGGGGTGAGATGAAGGGTGGGATGGTTGGTCAACACCGCCGTGCGCGGTGAGGAGGGGAACGAATGGGTGGGTCGGGGGTGGCTTCCGGGGATCTTTCTGCCGACCTCGCGGCCTTATTTATCGGGCCGTCCAACGGGACGCGTGTTTTGCGTGACGGTCCCTGCACGACTCTGCTGTTCCAAAATTGCCCTCCCCGCGGTTTCACAGATATTTTATTTTTCAGATTGGGTTCCAGGCTTCAAGCCATCTGATTCACTCGTTCTTCTTTTGATAGCTGCTCTTTGGTTGCCGACTTACAAGATAATAGTAGTAGTTTCTTTTAACCATAGGGCCCGTTCGGCTGAGTTTTGCAGCTACGGCTGCTGCTGTTTGAATTAGTATCTACAGTAATTTTGTGCTACATTGCTGTATAGCTGCAGCTGTAATTATCTTATCTAAACACACCTATAAGCTTTTAATAAAATATGTTAGTTATAAATAGCAGTTCTAAAGTGCTTCCTCGTCACGTCGAAGCTTGACATGTTTCTGCGCTATCTTCTACTATCTCTGGCTCATAAAAAGTGTATTCCTGAGTTTGATTGACTGGTTTGGTTGACTGTGTTTTTTTGTCTCTTTACTAAGCATTTATATAAATTCGATAAACTTTAATAACATAAAATTTATATATTTAGAGTCACCATAAAAAATATTTTTATAATATATAATTTATGCGTTTATAAAGTCTATAAGTTTTTAAAAAATCATAGTCAAAGAGAAAAACAAAAGCAAAGTGAAATAAACATATAAATAAACTTTTTATGAGGGAGTACCTCACTCATGACTCATCCATTAGCATCTGTTCCACACGATACAAAAATGTACTATCCAGATTTGTGGATCTGAATGCCATAGTAGGACTGAAGGAGCGAATACACCACCATGTGTACCGGTCAACATATGTTTGCAATTAATAATTCGATTATGAACTTAGGGTTGTGTGATGGATGAACATGAGGGTGATGTTCGTTAACTACAATGTTGATAATTAATGGTAGCCCAAATACGAATGATTTGTTTAGGTGGCATGATTAACCTATCTTGCTTTACAGTCAGCAGCGTGTCATCTTTTTTCTCGCATTATTTGCTGGAGGAGGAATATTTTTCTAGGACCCGTTTGCCCTTTCTCCTCTAGCTTCGAATCTGGCCCATTCTGTTGCAGCTGCTTGAATGGAGGCCCATGCGGCTAGATCCATGGACCCGTCGTCGACACTGGTACTTTCTTTTTGCAATTTGGGCTGTGATCAGGCCCACAACCACCGGGTCGTGATGGCACTTGGATCTAATTGGGCCTTGATTTGACAGGCCTTAATTTTAGGGCGCGAGAGGCGAGAGCGCTCCCGCCATCCCTATTCGCATTTCGGGCGCCTTCCCGCGGCGTGGCCGCGCGTAATCCCAATCCTTTCACCGCCAATTTTCTCGGCGCGAAATTCCACTTGGCTTTCCCGCCGCGCGCTCCCTCTCCGCTATAAAATCCCCCTATCCCCAGTCACATCTCAACCGCGACGGTTTCAGAAATCTAGAGAGAGAGAGATCTAGAAAGAGAGGGGAAGAGATCATCATGGTGGTGGCGTTGGGACCCGGGCGATTCTACGGCAGCAGCCTCCCGCGGCCGCGCTTCTTCTCCGGCGACGGAGACCGCGTGGATCCGCCGGCGCCCGTCAACGACGCGCTCCTCTCCTGGGCCCACGAGGCCCACTGGTCCATGGGTGGGCTCAGCGTCAAGCGCCTCCGTCTTCAGGGCCGCATCGAGGGATCCATCGACAAGCTTCGCCGCCGTGCGCGCCGCGACGCCAGGGCCAAGGCCCGCGCCGCCGGCGTCAAGCCAGCCTTGCTCGCCGCGCTCGGATGCGACGACGACGCCAGCGACGGGGACTCCGACCAGGAGGAGGTGGCGGCCCAGGAGCGGGTCCTGAAGCGGGAAGTCGTCGACGACGAGGAGGATTCCGATTCCTCGGAGGAAGAGGGTGGCGACGACGAGGACGAGCCCCTTGCGACCATCGCCACGGCGGCCAAGAAGAAGCGCGCGCGGAAGCTTGGCGACGAATTTGACCGCATTGCTGCCGTGGAGAAGAAGCAGAAGCTCGCGTCCGCGCAACCCGCGAGGACTTCGCCGAGGAGGAAGGCCGCCGCTGTGGCTTCCGCGCCTGTTGCCGCGGCGCCTGCGAACACGTCGACAAAAAGGAAGGCGTCTGCTCCAGCTGCTGAGGCGCTGGCGCGAGCCTCTCCGAGGAGGACTTCGCCGAGAAACAAGCACTGAGCGTGTGGTCGCTGTATGTGCAGTTCTAGTTCTTCTGTTAGATGTCTAGTTCTTGTGGATGTTAGGTGAAAATCTTGAAAGTGAGGTCGTTGCCAACTGTTGGTCTTGTTAACTGGATTGGAATGGATGCGTGCCTATGAATTAGTTGCGACTCTGAACCAGTGTTTCAAAAACGTTTGAGTTGCGGACTGTTCGAGAGCGGTTTAACGAAAACTGAAAAAACAGCGAAAACTGTTATAAAAATCGAACAAATTCAAAAATTAAATTTTTGAGAGAAAATCGAACGGTTTTTACGGTTTATCATTTTTGAATTTGAAATCAAATCAGTTTGAACGGTTTTTCAACGGTTTTTGCGGTAAACCGTTCGGTTTGAGCGGTTTTCGAATTTTCAAATTTTTTCAAATTTTTAAAATGAAAACCGATCAACCGTAAAAATAGCGGTTTGATTAAAAACTACGGTTTACCATGGTTTTCGAGCGGTTTTGTGAACCCTGTTTGAACATGTTGCATTGCTTATTTCTGTTTTACCAGTTGAAACACATGTTGCCTGTCATTGGCAAATGGAAGAGAAGCCACTATGAACCAGCAGCTATAATCTGAAACTTTGAAACATGTCACCCTTTATCGTTGAATATTTGAATTGAAACATATACTCCAAAATTTCATAGATGATTGCAACATTTGCTGTTTCCTATCCTACCTTGTTACACGCGGATTCAGAGTTCAGACGTAAGCGTAAAGCACAAAATTATGTGTTCTTCCTTCCGAAATGTGTGGGCCTGTAACCGGGCTAATGCATTTAGCCACGCCGAGTTTAAATGGGTAACAAAACGCTTCTAATGGGCCGGCCTCCAAGGTCTTCGCTTCCGCCTTCCAGAGCCCATCCCATCTTCTGGAACCCTAGTGCCGCCGCCGCTGCCACTTCGCTTCGCCTCCTCTCCGTCTCGCCGACGAGGTACTCTCCCATCCATCTCAACTCATCGTCTCGCCATGCATTTCTGGGTCGACCTTTTTGTTCTAAGAGTAACCGCAATGTTGCGGCGATGGTAATCTTACCTTCTGGTGTAGGTAAGGTAAGCGATGGTGAAGCACAACAACGTCATCCCTAATGGCCACTTCAAGAAGGGCTGGCAGAACTATGTCAAGACCTGGTTCAACCAGCCGGCCCGCAAGCAGAGGCGTCGCATCGGTAATTAGACTGTCCCCTAATCACCATGCCAGTCACTGTATGAGGAAGTTGCTAGTCTATTTGTGCTGATCTCCAGGAACGATCAAACAGTTTTATTAGCATACATCATGGACCAGCTATTTCAGAATAATGCTGATGGCCTGTTTCAGCTGCTTAGCCCTCTGCCTGCAGCACAATATATGCATGAGACTTCGATTAACCCATAATGCCAGATGAAGTGAATCTGATATGAGTTACCTGTAATATGATTATCATACATTCTGTGATAGAAAACTTAGTGTGACTTTCTGCTGTTTCACTCTGCTTGTTTCCATTTAAATTCTGTTTACTGTCAAACTGTTATTGAGTGCCCTGGTTCCTTATGCTCTATGATATTTTGAGCAATGTTATTTTCTTTCAGAATTCTTGCAGAAAGAAGTTAAATATACCTGTTTCATTCTTGTGCTAATTGCATTATTTATTTTTTGGTTTTAAAATATGCTTCGTCTGATTCCTTTTTGGTTATGTGCTAAATTTTTTTTTTTTTTTGGCTTGTTTACAGCTAGGCAAAAGAAGGCTGTGAAGAACTTCCCGCGACCGACTGCTGGACCACTTGGCCCAATTGTTCAGTGCCAGACACTCAAGTACAACATGAAGTCTAGAGCTGGCAGGGGTTTCACACTTGAAGTTGATTACTCATTATAGTATGAAACCAGCAGTACTGCAGGCTTGCAGCTCTATTGTCATACCACTGATACCTATTTACTATCGTCCCTTATTGGAGTTCCATTGACATATTACATCTTTCAGGCTGCTGGAATTCCCAAGAAGCTTGCCTCAACCATTGGCATTTCAGTGGATCACCGCCGCAAGAATCGCTCACTTGAAGGTCTTCAGGCCAATGTCCAGAGGCTCAAGACCTACAAGGCCAAGCTTGTGATCTTTCCAAGACGAGCACGGAAGGTCAAGGTGAGGAAGTTTGGAAACATATTCAGTGAAAACCACCTAATCGACGGAATTCTGAAAAACCTGCTTAAAAGTTTAAAAAAATTCTGAAACTTGGTATATGACATTGTATGAAACATATACTCCAAAATTTCAGTTCCAAACTCAACTGCATTGAAAATTATAAAAATAATAAATCATGGGGAGAGATGAGGGAAAAAATGAAACATATGTTTATGTTTTAATCTCTATCTCTACTAGTGGATAAGCTGTTCCTGAGGATTTTCTCGGCCATTTTTTTTTTCGTTTTTCAGGCTGGTGACTCCACTCCAGAGGAACTTGCCACAACCACCCAGGTCACGGGTGAACATGCCTATCATCCGTGGCGAGAAGCGGTCCATAGAGGTTGTCAAAGTGACGGATGAGATGAAGGAGTTCAATGCCTATGGCAAGCTCCGTTTGGAGCGGATGAACGAGAAACACATGGGTATGCGGCAGAAGAGGGTTGCTGAAGCTGAGAAGGAAGAGAAGAAGTAAAGGTTATAACGGAAAAAAAAAAGTATTATGTGCCCAGTTCGGCCCTAGAGTTTGATACTTGTGAAGTGAGACTGCAATTTTGATGCTTGTTTTCTAACTTTTGTTTGAGTTTGTTGAGGTGAACGGAATCAGTTTATACTATCGTATGATGAGTTCAGTATTTGGCTGCACTTTTGTGTTTGTATGTTCCATACGGCCTTACCTGAAGATTACTGGCATGACATTTTTGCTTCTGGAATGTTACTCGCATTGGACCTGTACAATAACATGAGGCCTAGCAGTCGCCGATAGAGGCCCAATGCTATCAGTTTTAGAAGGTTTTTTTTTCAGTTATTACCATCAAATATGCTAGCTTTTTACTTTTAGTTGTTACCACTCAATTCAATCCCTAAGTCTTTTATTTTGAGCCACTAAATATTTTTTTTCATTTCAACCGATATCATTTTTTTTGATTTTTTAACATTCAATCAGTTGAAGCCAGTTTTCAGTTTTCTCTCTGAATTAAAGGTCATGAACACTTGTCTGAATGATCTGAACGACAATTTTTGCAACACTTGTAGACCATCGACGGACTGACAGTCAACGAGAAGCCCATCTTGTGCAAGGGGGACGCATTTGCGTAGCACTCGCTGACAAGTGGGCCTCCCACCTCGCCCTTTCCCGTCGCCCCTTTCCCCAGATCGACCTCCGAAAGGAACGAACTCAAAACCCGACTCGCTCATCGCTTCACCGTCACTGACAGCCATGCCCCGCCGCGTCGCCGCCCTCCTCATCCTCCTCCCTCTCGCCGTCGTCGCGTCGGAGGAAGCGACCGAGGCCGCGGCGTCGGCGGCGGCAGCCTCGGTCGAGGCCGGGCTGCTGGAGAGGCACGCGGCGCAACTCGCCAGGCTCGAGGAGCTCACAGACTCGCTTGCCAGGTCCGTGCGCGCGCTCGAGTCCGCGCTCGCCAGATCCGCTGAGCCCGATCCCCCGCCGCCGGTCGCGGCCGCGGCGTCCGTCGGCGACCGACGCGCCCCGCAGGGCGTCGCGGTCACCAAGCGCCGCCCTGTCTGGTCGGAGCGCTTCCACTTCACCGCGGCCGTGCGGCTCGTGGACGGCGCGTACGCAACCGCCGCGACCGTGCTGCCCTACGAGGACGCCGACGGCCTCACCAATTACTTCGCTGCCGGCGACTCCCGCGGCCGCGTCTTCGTCTTCTCCGCTTCGGGGGACGCGCTGCTCGAGCTCGACGCCGGCGCCTCTGGCGAGTCACAGGTCACCGCCCTCCTTGCCTACCTCTCGCCGCGCCGCACCGACTGCCTCCTCTTCGCCGGCTACGCTGATGGCTCCATCGCCGCGCACAGGCTCGTCGAGTCGTCCCCCCACGGGGACGACTGGCTCACCCTCGCTGCGGCATCATCCCGCCTCCTCGTCCGTGGCCATGACTCCGCCCCAGTCACTCATCTCGAGGCTCACCAGGCTGGCCGCGCGCGTTATGTGCTCTCCTGCGACGCTGGCGGCCGCATCCGCGTCTTCACCGAGAACGGCACGCTCTACGGTACCGCCATCGCCTCATCGACGCCCCTTGCTTTTGTAAAGCAGCGTCTCCTCTTCCTCACAGAGGCTGGCGCTGCTTCCCTCGAGCTTCGCTCCATGTCCATCCGTGAGACGCCTTGTGAGGGCCTTATGGAAGCACTAAATGGCAGCCGTGTCAAAGCCTACATCTTTGACCCCTCTGAGCGCTTCAAGGCCTACGGCTTCACTGACGCCGGCGATCTCGTGCATATCCTGCTGCTTGGCGATGCTGCCAGCCTCAAATGCCGGGTCCGTGTCATCAAGAAGTCTGAGATTGATAGCCCAGTTGCCATACAGACCATCAAGGGTTACCTCTTGGTCGCGAGCCATGATAAGGTCGCTGTGTACAACACCTCAACGCAGTATTATGGGAGGGTCGGTGCTCCCCGACCGCTGTTTGCCACCACGATCCAGGACATCAAATCTGTCTTTGCAGGTTCTGGTGGTGCGCTGCCAACTGCACCAGCTGGGAAGCCTGTTATTGCCGCTGACCGGGAGAAACTCGTGATCCTGGGTCTTGGGGATGGCAACATTGCCGTCTATCGGTCCAATTTCCCAGTGTACAAGGCAGAGAGCAATGCTGTGGTGTGGAGTGGTCCAGCACTGCTATTCCTCCTGTTCCTGATCGGCATTTGGCAAGTATATGTGAAAAAGAAGGATTCATTGGGGTGGACACCAGAGGAGACGTTTAATACCTCTTTAACAGCTCCTACAGGTATCCTTTTGAATCATTCAACTAGTGACCGAGCCTTTCCAGATAGCACAACAAGAACTGGTGATCGAGGAGGTTATGTGGATGATACAGCAAGAGCCAATGACAGAAGCTATGTGGATGCCGCTGCAAGAATTACGGACCGAGGCTACGCTGAAGCTTCTAGGGCAGTAGATCTGCGTGGTGGGGCTCTGAGGAGTGCTCCGAGAAGGTATGTGTCCCCGACTAGATATACAGGGACAGCTGGAATGCAATATCGACCTGCTTCGGCTGAGCCTGGTCTTAGGGGTACTCCCGAGCTGAAGTACCGAGGCCCAGGTATGGAGCCCCCTGGTTTCCCCAAGAAACGGGACACATTGTTCTCAAATAACCAGCCGGTAGTAGATGGTCATGTTGATTAAGTGTTTGGATAGGTCGGTATAGGCAGCCCCTAAATTTTGATCTGGTTTTGTAGATCCTTCGGGATGCCAGTGACCTACAAATGTTTGTTGTATGCTGTAACTCAAAGAAATGTTGTATTGTATGAATACATTACGGCCATTTTCGATACGAATGGTGAATAACACAGAAATTATGGCTTCCTTTTTGTTGGTTCTGTATCTAATGAAATATGTGCCAGGAAGCTTATGCCATCCTTTTTTTCTGTCTTTCACATATTTATATTTATATGAATTTCTAAGCCTTATGAATCACATCAGCATTTTAATTGGGGAGTGACATCTGATTGAGTGAATTACATTGGCACTTTAGTTAGACATAAGACATCCAAATGATTCATGAGTCAGCAGACAAGATTTTTCTGAACCTTGCCACAGTTGGAGTGCATGACATAGCTTGCACACTAGTTCAATATATTGGCTGATGTAATTCAAGAAAATTTGCTTTTCTATGAGTATCTAAGGGCCATTTGAGATACAAATGGTGAATAACATGGATTTAGGAGATCCTTTGTTTTCTATACGTTACGAAATACTCCTATTATGTGTCAGGATATACAGGTCCTCTTTTGCTATTCTTTCTTGAATTTATGTTATATAAAATTTCTGAGACCTAGGATAACCTCTGAAAATCCTCTGCTATTTGGAATTAGCTGAACTTATATGATAACATTTGAAAATGCTGGGCTGTTTGGAATTAGCTGAACTGGAAAGTACTCTCTCCGTTCACTTTTATAGGTCGTTCTAACTCTGGGCACGGAAGTTAAAAAAATTTTGAAAAAGTACGGTACGCAGAAAACGACGAGAAAATAGATAGAGATAGAGATTTATTGGAAAGAGAGAAAGTGTATTGGAAAGAGAGAAGTGTGTATTAAAAAGTGAGAATGACGCATATTAAGTAACAAATTTTGAATGTAGAATGACTTATATTTGTAAATGAAGAGAGTAGTTAGCTACTGGTATTGTTGGACTATGCATACGAAACTGAAGAATCGCCTCAGCATTTGAATCAGGGAGTACTCTGGCGAGTTGCATTCGCAGTTGCGTCTGCATTTGCATTTAAAAATTGAAATGATGTGGAGAATCAACAGAGCTGATATTTTGAAGGTTGCTGTGGTTAAGAGTGACCTTCATATGATTTGCACACTTTAAAGTTGATATATCACGTGCTGCGTTTGGCTTTGAGTTTCTGTTACTGTCTATCTTTTCCCGTCACTATTATTGAAGATACTTTGCCAGTGCTGAAGCTGACACATTATCTTACGTTGTTTCATCCAGACGCTGCTACCTTGTTAGCTCTCATTTAGTGTTCTTGACATAGTGGGTCTCCTTTGACCTGCAAAAACTGAAGTCACTTTCTGCCCAAAAAAAAAAATTGTTCTTGTATGTTGTTTGCGACGGGCATGTAGAGTGTAGCTCCTTCGAAACTTTGAAAGAGGAAAATTTTATATTCCTTATGTTTTTTTCCTATAAAATTGAATTGTTTCCTACTTTCAAAGAGGACTAATATTTTTATACAGATTGTTGCGACAGGGGCTGGATGTGACGTAGTGTGCCATCAGTGGTTGACATAATACTAGTAGGGATGACAAAGGGTCAGGTGCACTAAAAACCCACAGCGACGATAGATACCACGGGTGAAATCTTAGACCGGCAACCATGGGTGAAAGTTAGCGCCCGCGCCCGTCAGGTTTCTTGCGCTATTAATAGCACAAGAAGGTAGTAAAATGAGGAAAATTTCAAAAAAAAGAAGAAGAACAAGTGGCCCCAATCGAAGAAGCGCAAATCACAAGGTAATGTGCTTGAAGCAATGCATTAGCCAATCAACAACATAAGATGATACTGAAACAATGCAATTCTTTACTGCCTGGTGCAAAATTTCACCAGGAAAAACAAACCCATGGAATGACATGTAAGCTGCAAGCCCCAGCGCTTGCTCACAGTTAAGTTGAAAATTGCCAAAGATTCTGACTGTAGTTCATTTTATTACAATTGGGAACTAGAAAAGAAACTTCGGCTCCATGGTGGAAATAAAATTGGCTCAGCCTCAATCGCCTATTGAGTGTCCTTGACAATGAAGTTCTGGCGGCTGATGGGGTTCATGACGACCGGTGGACCAGCGACGCGAGGCCAGGCCTGGAACTTGGTGTCAGTGGCTTGCCCCCACTCCTCAGAAAGAGTCTTAGGAGTGCTACCTGTATCCAAAGAGGGTAGCAACTTATTTTCAAGTTTACGAAGAATTATAAACAGCTCAAAGGAATCTATGTGTGACAATGACCTCCAAATGCCTTCTTGTCAGAGACAAATGTGTCACAAAGGTATGCAATGGCGAAGGATCCAACCAATGAGCCAACAATGTAACCAGCCATCATTTCCGCTGCAAAATCATGAATTGAAATACAAAATTATCACACAGGCGAATATTGATTCTAAAGAGATATTAGCTTTCATTAAAACATTGCTGAAAATAGCTCCCCAAAAGCAAAGCAAAGCATTGCATTGCACAACCAGAATTTAAGATCAGATGCATTCTCATGTACCGAGTACACTGAAGACAGAGAAACAGAACAACCTAGGGAGTTATAGGGTCGCGTAACACTTTTTCGCGAAAAAGGAACAGGTCGATATATAATTATTCTGCAACAAAAAAAAGACTGAGCTTCCATCAACTTGTCAGGCCACGTTAGCTTGTAAATTAATATGGCATGGTCTTGACTTTATCTGCACAATTCAGGTCCAGAGGCGCACCTCAAATGCGAACGCTTGTTCTGGTCCATTGGGGAAGGGGGTGGAGGGGACTTGGCATTTTAAGCATGACGTTCCCTTAAGTAAGCACGTAGTTGGGGTTGAGTCGATCAATCAAACAATACACATTAATCTGCCCCCTCCCTTATTCGAGGGGACTCGATGAACCCGGAATACCGAACAGAGACCGAATCTCCTCAAAACGAAAGACACCTACGCGAGCATATTAACAATCAAATGAATCCCCAATTTTCCGTAATCAAATCGCTCCAAACCTCTCAACGAACGACGACGAGCACAACCATCGACGGTGCGAGCCAACATTTCGGTCGTGACAAGGGGGTAAGCACATCATATTTCGCCAGATTCAGGAAACATGATAGACGATCGGCAAACTAAATGACGCGAACTTGGATCGAAAGTTCGAAACCACGCAATCAGATCTGCTACCCTAACGCCTGCCGTGAACAAGCGAATCTCGCGATAACAGGTGGAATACCACCGACAGACGAGCAAGAAAGGGTCGGTGAGTACCGGAAAGGATCAGAGTCCTCGTCGACCGCCGCCGCCGGAGCAAAAGAGGTGGTGATGCGCCTGGGGAGGGAGGGAGACCGGGGATCGATGGGAGGAAAAAATGCCTGTCGGGTCCGTTCAACAGTTCAACTGCGAATCAAAAATGGGCCGAGCCTTCTTTCATGCGGAGCAACATGATGGGCCAGTCCGGCCTGCTCCACGACTTCCCGTAGGTGCAGAGTGATCCGGTTTGGGCCAGGCCTTCTTTCAAGCGGAGTAAGTCCATGCAGAATGATCATGAGGGTGATCAAATAATTATTTTTACAGTTTATTGGTTATCCATGCACATTTGATAGGAGTAATTTAAACTTCTCGCTCAATAAAAATATTTATAAATAGGTTATAATTTATGTCGTTGTAAGTACCATGTGTCTCTATTTTGAAACACAGTGCAGTTGTCCTGCAGATGAACTGGTGAAGTGCATTGCCAAGAACTGATAAGAAGTAATCATACAGTTGGATCTGTGTATTATTGCATATTTATGACTATTTTATTTAAGATTAGTAGTACTACTCTGTAGAAGAAAATGGTTGGTCTCGTCTCTTTTTCAGCTGGTCGGTCTATTCACGGGAGGAGAAGAAAAGAGTTGGCTCACCTTCGCATTACGCGTCTTCTTTTTTCCTTCTTTCAGCGGCACAAATTCGCAGTCCTTACGCAAAGCGAAAGCGAAGCTCGTGCACGACGTCCACCGCCCACCGCCCAGATAACCAGCGCCGACACTGGCCCCCACGAAGGCGGTTAGCTCCCGCCAATCCACCGTGGACCTCCGGAATCCGCGCGCCAGAAGTCGTAGTGGGCACACCAACACTCTGGCACCCACGAGTCCCACGAGAACCTCACTGACAATTGGTCCAACGCTGATCCCTGGCCGTTGGGTGGCCCACTGGCGGTGACACGTGCCGAGGACCAGCAACCGAGACGATGCGACAAGAAAAGCGATGCCGCGGGTTTTAAAAAAAAAAATCTGTGGGAAAGGGAAATTCATCGTACCGGACCGAAGCGCGTGATTGTCTGCATCGACTGCTGCGCTCGCGGTTGCGGCTGCGGTGGCGACCGCGAGGAGAAGTGCGAGCAGCAGAGGAGAGTCCGGCGGTGATGGAGCGGAAGGTGGTGATTGTGTGTTCGGTTGTCGGCTTCCTCGGCGTCCTCTCGGCGGCGCTCGGTTTCGCGGCGGAGGGCACCCGTGTCAAGGTGCGTCCCGCCCGCCGCCCCCACCTCTCCCTTCCTATCCCTCTCCCTCTCGCAGCGGTTCGTGCGCCGCCGTGCCTTCTGACCTCTATTCGTCGGTGGTTGGTTGCTTTCGCTCTCGCCAGCGCGCGTTAGATCTCGGCAGTCAGTTACGGCTGGAAGTGGAAAACAAAAAGGTAGTTCCTTTCCTTCTGGTTCTGCAGTGCGCGTTCCGTTTGTGCGTGATGAGCGAAAAGGTCGTTGATTGATTTCGTAGGTTTTGGATCTTGCTGTTGTACGTTTGTGCGGTGGTAATCTGTATAACTGTAGTAAGCGCTTGCGTCTTGCTGGTGTAAAGAAAGACCAAACTATTCAAAGCTGACCTGGTATTCGATTTATAGTTTTTAGTGGTTCTATAGTTTGATCAGTTGCTAGAAAAGTGATTGAGATAACTAGGTTCAACTAATCCTCACGACTCATGAGAGAGTATAATATGGTTGAATGGATTTTCCTGCGCACACCAAGTTGTTCATTCTCTATGTCTAAATAAGTCGATGCTTGCTTTGCTGGATTCTGGACATAGCAAGCAATTATTAAGTTCAAATCATTGTAGTACTTGTGATACTTATGATGCAGCTAGAGGTATGAACTGTACTAAATGGATATGACTAGTTGATGGTCTACTTGATGCCTGGCAACCACAAACCCAGATAGAACTCTTATAGCAACAAGGCATACTGCGTACTCATCTCTTTTAGGCGTTAGCGCATTCTATACTGTTTAAGTGCTTTCAGTGCATACAGTACATATTGAACCTCTGCTCCAATTGTTATAAATGACAGTTTAGTTTTTAGTACATTCAAGTCAGATTTGATTTGTAAGGCTTTGTTATGCTACCAATTTGTGGGTGTAGTAGGTT
This sequence comes from Zoysia japonica, assembly GCA_001602275.1. NCBI lineage: Eukaryota > Viridiplantae > Streptophyta > Magnoliopsida > Poales > Poaceae > Zoysia > Zoysia japonica. Next base: position 289,411 of record BCLF01000141.1, read on the forward strand.
TTATGAATTGATTATATTTCTCTGTAGTCTAAAAATGACATTGTATTTGACATATAACGCAGTTAGCACATATCTTTAGCACTATGCTTGTATCCAAGAATAATGCATATACAACTTGATTCTTGCAGGTTTCAGATGTGCAAACATCTGTACCAGGTGAATGCATCTACCCAAGGACACCAGCCTTAGCCCTCGGGTTACTATCTGCTGTCGCTCTCATGCTCGCTCAATCTGTTATAAATACAGTTGCTGGATGCATATGTTGCAAGAGGCATCCAGTTCCCTCAGACACTAATTGGAGTGTTGCTCTGATCTCATTCATAATATCTTGGTAATGTTCTACATTAGAAGTTTATTTTCTTCTTTATTTTCCTCCCATGCTTCATTTGCAGCCTTCCAATGATAGCAACACATCAGATGCTAATCAGTCCTTCAAAGCCTAGATGATCCATCCATGCTAGTTTGTAAAGTGTGTCCTGATTTTCTGACGGCCAGTTCTTATTTCACTATTGAACTTGTATGCCCATTAGAGGGATAAAAAATCTGTGTTTATGCCTTAGATTTCCAGCCTTTACTAAATTCCTTCCATTCCTTGGAAGGAACTCATCTGAGTTGTCCACATGCTGGATCAATATATAATAGCTTGTGCATAGATCTCAGGTACAAGTTACAGTGTGTTGTCCTATTCTGCATTTCCTCTGAAGCATTTTGTAGTCTAGTTGATTTTTGTAAGGTGTGGGCCTGTGGTATATGAACTAGTATATTCCATGTTAGGGTTCACTGGTGCTGATTGTCTTGCGCATATCTAGTCATTACCACTTTGATAACCACATCCTGAAGATTGTTACATTCTGCAGGTGCACTTTCATAATCGCGTTCCTTCTCCTGCTGACAGGAGCTGCACTGAATGATCAAAGAGGTGAAGAGAATATGTACTTCGGTAGCTTCTGCTATGTTGTGAAGCCGGGGGTCTTCTCCGGCGGAGCAGTGCTCTCCCTTGCTAGCGTAGCCCTGGCGATAGTTTACTATGTTGCCCTGACATCATCGAAGGCTCCACCGGCCATTACTCCTCAGAACCAAGGTATTGCAATGGGCCAACCGGTGATCCCACAACAGAGCAGCGAACCAGTGTTTGTCCATGAAGATACTTACAATCGACAACAGTTCCCATGACCATATATCTTTCTGATATGCAACTTTGATGACATGTGCTTTTATGTTTGGTTTGTATAGTTTGCAGGTTAGAAATAGCAGTCGCCATTGTTGTTAGTTAGATTTTCAGGCTTTTTTTCTCACCTTCATTACCAAGCACTGTCGCGGCATGTCAGTTTCGACTCTATCGATGTTTTATTTTACATGAATTGGGTAATGTGGAAGAGAGCATTATTATATCCAACGTTTCTGTTGAGCCTTGAGATTATGTATGATGGATGGGTATGCATTAATAACTTCACTTGTACACTGCTTGGAATCACATCAGAATAAGCCACAGTGGATGCTAACTGAACTCCCAGAGCCCTTTTTTTCTGAATAAAACAGTGCTGTTAGTAACCTTTTTTTTTTTCTAGCGCAGTCTGATCTCTTCTGAAGCATATTTGCTTGACACATGATCGTCCTAGACGATTGTCATTGTGTTCGTGCCCTGTCGTGTCTTGTTTTTGTGTCACACTGGAATATGTACCTTGCCTAGTGATGATGCAAACAATATGAGCGCCTGTTTCAACGCCTTCTTCCAGATGGCCTCCTGGTGTGAAGTTACTGTATTTTGATTCCATCTTTGCAATGCCGTGTAAGCATCTTGCCGTTTTCGAGACCCTTCAGCTAGATGCTTGAAAGAGTCTTCATAGATTGCTGATTTGGTCAAAGATTTGGTGGCTCAGTGCTTCGATCTACAGTTCTCTGCTACATTATTGATCCAAGTTTTGTATCAGATCAAAACAGAAAACATCTCCATCTGGGAACATTTTGAGCTTCGCTCAATTGTTGAAAAGGTTTTCACAGCAGGATTGATCTGTGTTTTATGGGTAAATTTTTGCTGAAAAGGAACGAGTTTCAGGCCTCCTTTCGAACACGAGAATTTTTACCTTTTAGAGTTTTTTTTTAAATTGAACTGATTTTTATAAAATTTTTGTAAAATTCCTAAGTTTCCAATAAAGTCTCAGTTATTGAGAGCATGTGAACATGAAGATGTTCTTCCAGGCTTTATGAGAGGCGCCATGGAAACAAGTCTCCGGAGTAAAAACAGTAGCGCTGGTACTGCCTCCGTCTCTAAATATAATCATTTTTGGATTTAGTGGAAGTTAAATTTTTTTAACTTTGATCATTAATAATATAAAATTAATAATGTTTTATCATATATAAATTATGTTACTAGATTCTTCATGAAACATACTTTTATAATATGTAATTTTTTATATAAAAAATTATTTAAATTTATAGATATTATTAGTCAAAGTTGATAAATTTTAATTTGATCGAACTCAGAAATGCTTATATTTGAAGACGGAGGAGTAATATTTTTCAAAATTTCCAAATTCTCGGGCGATCTGCTGATGTGACGTGTCCACTGGTGGAGGTTTCGGCGGTGGCGCGCGCAGACAGCGGCGTTCCCCACCTGTCCCGGGGCACGGTCCCTTTCCGTTTCTCCATTTTCTTATGCCTTCTTTAACCTCACCACCGACCTCGCTCGCTGAGCTGAGCTCTATAAAACCGCCACGCCATTGCTTACCAGTTAATTACTGAGCCGTGGTAGATCGAAGGACAGGGGAAGGACCGTACGGATAAGATCGTTCGTTCGTACTCTCGGATACTTTCCCGGCTTCCCTTCACTGATCCTCTTGCTCATCAGTCGAGTCCATCGTAGTAGTGTTCCATGGCCACGAGAGCGCTAGCCGCCGCCAGCGCCATCGCCGAACGCCGGGTTTTCAGCGGGTTCCCTGCTCTCGCTTCGAGCAGGTAACTTGCAGCTCCTCTTAGAAGTCTGCTGATGTTTTTGTTTTCCTCCTTGGATCGTGCATCCTTGATACGCTCACTGAACCTCTTTGCGTGGAACGGCTTTGTGAATCTTGGCAGGATCGGCGGCGCTCTGATCGAGTCAAGACGCGGCGCCCACGCCCAACCGGAGGAGCGGCGCGCCGACCACGACTCGCCGGTCACCGCGGCGCAGGTGGAGGCGGCGCTGAACACCAAGAACGTGGAGGAGGAGGTGGTCCAAGAGGTGGGGCACGCCGCGACGGTGCTGCCGGACGAGGTGGTGCAGGACGCCGACGCCGCGTGGGTACCCGACCAGGAGACGGGCGTGTTCGTCCCCGCCGAGGAGGCGGCCAGCGACGGGCCGTCGGCGGCGTCGGTGCTGGACCAGACGGTGTTCAACCGCGAGGAGGAGATGGAGGACGTCGAGAGGCCCGCCGTCGACATGGCCAACGGCGACGACAAGTGAAATGATCGGTCGATCTTGTGGCCAGTTTCAGCTCAGACGCTTGTAGCTGTAGCCAAATCACAGTAACGACCGTAGTCAATACTGAGCTTTGTTCCCGCCTTCCTGAAAGTAGAATAAATCTGCGTGATCTTCTTCGTCTTCTTGGATAACAGTACAACTTGGCATTTTAGCCTTTCTCGAAGTCTTCTTTAACTTGTGAAATTTAGTGTCATTTCAGCTAATATCAATTCCTCGTACTATGGATCATGCGTTTTTCCACACAAAAAAGAAAAGAGAAAAACATAATATGTGCATGGCGCATGGAATTCGAAAATCCAGCGGAACGTCACTTCTCTCGGCTCATCCGATGGAGTTGGCCGGAATTGCTCTGAACTCGTGCACGACGCCGTCGATCTCGATGAGGCTGCAGCCAGGGTCCTTGACGATCTTGCTCCGCCTCATCTGCCTCCTGACGCGCACCGCGCTTCCGTGCCGTCCCCTGAAGGCGTACACGTTCGACATGAGCACGTGGTCCCCGGCGTCGGCGCCTCGGTCCACCGCTGCCATGCGCCGCATCACACGCTCGGCACGCTCAACGTCGCCAAGCGCGCGGCAGGCCGCCAGGAGGGAGCCGCGGATGAGCGCGTCGGGCCGCACCGGCATCGCCGCCACGAGCTCCTCCGCCTCGTCCAGCCTCCCCGCGCGCCCGAGCATGTCGACGGCGCAGCCGTAGTGCTCGATGCCTGGCGTCACGCCGTAGGACTCCGGCATGGCGCGGAGGTGCCGGAGGCCCTCCTCGACGAGGCCGGCGTGGCAGCACGCTGAGAGCACGCCGAGCAGCGTCACCGCGTTCGGCCGCACGCCCGCGCGCCGCATGCCGGCGAACAGCGCCAGGGCGTCGGCGGCTCGGCCGTGCGTCGCGAGGCCCAGGATCATCGACGCGTAGGTGTACACGTCCCGCCGCGCCATGCCGTCGAACACGGCCACGGCTTGATCCACCGCGCCGCACTTGGCGTACATGTCGAGCAGCGCGTTGCCGACGACGCCGTCGGCCTCGCGCCCGATCCTGCCCAGGTAGGCGTGCACCCACCGGCCGGTGTCGAGCGCGGCGAAGTGCGCGCACGCGCCGAGGACGGCCACGAGCGTTGCGTCGTCCGGGCGCACCCCCGCGCGCTGCATCTCCCGAAACAGAGCCAGCGCGTCTCCGTGCTCGCCGGCGCGAGTTAGAGCCGAGATCATCGTGTTCCAAGTGACGACGTTCCTCCGCTCCGGCGGCATCTTCCCAAACCACCGGCGCGCCGCCGCCACGTCGCCGCACTTGGCGTACATATCGAGCAGCGCGTTCCACGCGACGACGTCGAGGGCGACCTTCCTCGCCGCGACGCGCCGGTGCGCCTCCCTGGCCAGCGCGAGGTCCCCGACCTCAGCGCAAGCCGCGAATCCCGCAGCGGCAGCCACCGCGTCAAAGGAAGCCACGTGGGGGTCGTCTTCCATGGCGAAGAACAGCGCCACGGCGTCGTCCGGGGATCCCAGCCTCGCGTGCCCTGTCACCATGGCCGTCCAGGAAACCACGTCGCGGCAGCCGTCGGGGAACCCGTCGAACAGGGCCCTCGGGGCGACGCGGTCCCCGCAAGCGAGGTAGAGCGCGATGAGGGTGTTGCGGACGGTGCGCTCGCGGTCCAGGCCGAGCTTGGTGGCGTGGGCGTGCACGGCCGCCGCCTCGTTGGCCGCGGATGCGGATAGCGTCTTGACGAGGGCTCGGAGGCCGCGGGCGTCAGCTGGGAGGCCGCACCGGAGCGACGACACGGTATCTCGCTTGGGGTTGCCTTGTCCTTGCCCATGGTGGTGAAGTGGGAGGCCGGGCGGCGGGACATGGCGCTGCTGCAGCAATGGATAAGCCATCATCAGGGTGAAGGGTGCATCATCGTCTCCGTATCGAGTTACGGGTGAGGCCGTTCTGAGCATATAAATAATCTAATGCACAATTGCATCAACAAAGTCGTTGTAGTATAGTGGTGAGTATTCCCGCCTGTCACGCGGGCGACCCGGGTTCGATCCCCGGCAACGGCGTCCTTTTTTGTATTTATTTTTATTTTTGCCCGTGCTGTTGCTTGTTGGGCCAGGCTACATGCACCCAATCTCATCTCGGCCCAGGTCTGTACCAAAGTGGCAGGGAGAATGGGTAGCCCATTTGGCGTCTCCACGAGAAAAAAAAAAAAACACCCGCATGCATCACTCGGTTGTTGTTTCTGTGCCTTCGAGACACTTCCACAGCGGTCGAGGACCGGCTGGATCCGATGGCTGGCCCTCGCGCTCCGATTCGGGCCCATTTCCCTGCAAGCAGCCCTGCTAAACCCGGAATGGCGTGTATTTAAGACCTCATCTCTTCGACCTTGCTCCGCCCCCAAACCCCTCACTCACACGCGAAGCGAACCCTTCCTAGGCCGCCAGCCTTATCCTCTCCGCCTTCCCCGACTCCAATCCGCGAGGTGAATCCCTAAACCCGCCTCCTCCTCCTTCGTTCTACCTCGAATTCGAGGTGCCCGTGCGCTATCCTGAATTCAGCGGCGGGATTAGGTGGGCTATTTGCCCCTGTAGCTGTGCCGCGAGTTACTAGAGTAGGTGGGCTCTTACTTCGTGCCACGTTTTGCTCTGATTCCGCGGGTGGTTCGGTGTGCGTGATGGTTTCAGTTTTTCCTCGTGGGATTGGTGCTGTGTAGTTTCGGATGTTTGGCTGATAAAGTTAATTTTTCAGCAAATGCTGTGGGCTGTTGCCCCACATGAATAGCGCTGGATTCTTTTAGTGAGCTGTACTTATCCTCTCATGGAAAATGGTACATTAACGGCCCAGCGAGGATTGACTGTTTTTGGGGGCTTCGAGTTCGGAATGCCAGTGGATCCTGAGCTCGGGGCTTGCTGTGTGTCAGTAGTATGCTTGTGCTTTCCGTTGCTATTGCTGCTATTTGGGTCTGTGCTATTCTTATTCAGCTAGCCCAAGCAGGAGGTACATGGTATGTGCAATTTGGTAGTGAAAATGTCAGAAATGTCACGTTGTCTATGATGGGGGCTTTTTGGTCGTTTGAAGTTCGTGATATTATTGGGCTGTGTGTCCTTTCAGTTTGCAAATGAGAATGTGTATATCTGAACTCTGAAGACTATGAAATGTTGGTATTCGAATCGACTATGCAATAGTTTTGTTTACGTTTTCATGTTGACAACTACATTCGTGGGGTATAAAGTACGTCACCACCCAACTATGTTTGTAGATTATATAGATTTAAGAGCTCAGTTGTGGTTAATACCTCAGTGTCAGCTTCTGTAGTACAGAGATATTTGTACTGTGAATTGTGTATAATTTCTTCTATTTTGTCATGCTGATGTGATTCGTGCTGTATAGGCAATCATGGCATCAGCATTCAGTGCCACCTCTATGGTTGGTCTCATGGCTGCTCCCGCTGGCAACAAGCCCACTTCTCTATCTTCAGTGCCGTCCATCTCCACTACCAACCGGCCACGAAATGTGCGCCTTCAGAGGAGGTCCAACTTCAGAGTGAAAGCGGCGAAGGAGCTATACTTCAACAAGGACGGCTCAGCTATGAAGAAGCTCCAGGTAAAGCTTCACGTTCCCAGGTTTTTCTATTTCTGTGTACTGATGAACCTTGGTCAAGACTAATGACTGTTTCTATATTTTCAGACTGGAGTCAACAAGCTTGCAGACCTTGTTGGAGTTACACTGGGACCAAAGGGAAGGAATGTTGTTTTGGAGAGCAAGTATGGGTCCCCTAAGATTGTTAATGATGGTGTTACAGTTGCAAAAGAGGTATATCGCTGTATCACCATGTCAAAATAAATTGATCAGCATCTCATGCCCTTAGAATTCGCATAGTACCTTACCACCCATATACTTCCACTGAGAGGTTTGGTACGCTGGTAAATTACACACAAAGACCATAATTGCTCTACGTGTTTTCTGCTGTATGATTGCCTGTCAAAAAGAACAAAAGTATGAACTAGTTAGCTGTTGTATGCTAACTGATGTAATATTGTTATTCGGCGAGTTTGTTCTGGAAGCTTGAGTATTATCATGTCAGTCTTGTTTAATTTTGAAACTACCCTCAGTTTTAATGTAACAATAATTATCGTATTGCAGGTTGAACTGGAGGATCCTGTTGAAAACATTGGAGCTAAGTTGGTTAGGCAAGCTGCTGCTAAAACCAATGACCTTGCTGGAGATGGGACAACTACATCTGTCGTCCTTGCACAGGGATTGATCGCAGAGGGTGTTAAAGTATGTCTGTAGTAGCACAATATTGCTAACTGTATAAATTATCAGTTGATGTTTTGTATACTTATAAGTGCTCATTTTCTCTTTTCCAGGTTGTGGCTGCTGGTGCTAACCCTGTACAGATTACCCGTGGTATTGAAAAAACAGCAAAAGCACTGGTTGAAGAACTAAGGAAACTATCAAAGGAGGTAAAATCGATAGCTCTGCTATTTGACCTTCACAAATATTTAATTTGTGCTTCAGTTGGATTTGTATTTGCATAGTTTGTGTGATTAGTTCTGTAACTTCTATGATCAGTTCTGTAACTTCTATTTACATGAGCATTGTTGCTTTAGGTTGAAGATAGTGAACTTGCAGATGTCGCTGCAGTCAGCGCTGGCAACAACTATGAAGTTGGTAACATGATTGCAGAGGCTATGAGCAAGGTTGGCCGGAAGGGTGTGGTCACTCTTGAAGAGGGAAGGAGTTCTGAGAACAATCTCTATGTTGTGGAAGGAATGCAATTTGACCGTGGTTACATCTCACCTTACTTTGTAACTGACAGTGAGAAAATGACTGCTGAATATGAGAACTGCAAGGTACTACAGAGCCTAGGCTATATGATTTGATATTCACCTTGCTGATGCCTTACTGTTTCTGATTATTGATGATATTTTATTTTTCTATTTATTCTTCAGTTGCTTTTGGTGGACAAAAAGATCACCAATGCAAGGGATCTCATCAACGTCTTGGAGGAGGCCATCAGAGGTGGATACCCAATCCTGATAATTGCTGAGGACATTGAGCAGGAAGCTCTTGCTACCCTTGTTGTCAACAAGCTTAGAGGGTCGTTGAAGATTGCTGCTATCAAAGCCCCTGGTTTTGGAGAGCGCAAGAGCCAATACCTGGATGATATTGCCATACTTACAGGGGGTGAGACAAAATTCTATATGATCACAGCTTCACAATGACCAATGCTTTATTATTTATGAATGTTCTTTGTTCGTGCAGCAACTGTGATCAGAGATGAAGTTGGGTTGTCGCTTGACAAGGCCGATAAATCAGTTCTTGGAACTGCTGCTAAGGTTGTCCTTACCAAAGAGACGACAACAATCGTTGGTGATGGAAGCACCCAGGAAGAAGTTACAAAGAGGGTTGCACAAATTAAAAATCTCATTGAGGTCTGAACTCTATGGCTCACATGACACATATTATTATTATTTTTTTCTATGCTGTGGCTGTATATAGTTTTAACATCTCCAAGATGCTGCATGGTTGGTTATATGCTTTGACCTGCTTGTTTATTGATACTTTTTTCCCTTATGACTGCCATATTTTTACATCTTATTTGTTGGAGGAAAATGACTAGCTTCAACGTGACTTTCATCACTCTAATTTTCAGGCGGCAGAGCAAGAATATGAGAAGGAGAAGCTCAATGAGAGGATAGCGAAGCTCGCTGGTGGTGTTGCTGTCATTCAGGTATATCAGAGTACACAATTAACACGTAATACATTCAGATTTGTTTTCCCTCATTTTTTTTGAAGGGTGTAAAATTGTAATCCGTGGCTTCTTTTACTTGGCAGGTGGGAGCTCAAACAGAAACTGAATTGAAGGAGAAGAAGTTGAGAGTTGAGGATGCCCTAAATGCAACTAAGGTGAGTCTATGGATGTATTTTGGCAGTTTGGGCAGTGGGATTCATATTGTTTCTTAGACTAGTCCATACTGCTCTGTTACTTTCCATTTTCTGCTAAATTTTCTTATTACAAATGTATAAAAAATGCTTCTTCCTCTTCATAGGCTGCAGTTGAGGAAGGCATTGTTGTTGGTGGAGGGTGTACTCTCTTGAGGCTGGCAGCTAAAGTAGATGCCATCAAGGATACACTGGAGAACGATGAACAGAAGGTGACAACCAAATCAATATGTTTCTGTTTGATTTGAAAGAAGCTATATGACACATGTCTGCACTCATTCTGACAATAACTGTCAATAACTTATGGTTCTAAAAAATAGTCATGTTAAAAACTGTTGGGCGCCTAGAACTTACTTTACCCTCTACTTTTTTAGGTTGGAGCTGAGATTGTTAGGAGAGCTCTAAGCTACCCACTTAAATTGATAGCCAAGAATGCTGGTGTTAATGGCAGCGTTGTTACCGAGAAGGTATAGCTTATTTACCTAAAGTTTATATCCTATATTTCACAGTGAACCCAACTGATATGGAAATATTGTTGCGCCAGGTTCTTTCTAACGATGACTTCAAGTTTGGTTACAATGCTGCTACGGGACAATACGAGGACTTGATGGCTGCTGGTATCATTGACCCCACTAAGGTTTGTGGCTCTGTAGTTTCCTTGTTTTTTTGCGTGCAATATAGTAGAAAGAGAAGGGTAGTGAGATGGATAGGTCAACAACATGAACTCTCTGCCGTAGCTCGATTCTTGGGGAACTAACTGCAAGAAACTTGAAAAAGAACTTGAGTAAAAGAGGCAGCAACAAAGGCCAGACGAAATGGAATGAAGATAGTAGTCTACGAAGTTGACGCTATGATTATTAAGTCGATTTTTCCAGCGGGCCGTCGAAGCTGTTGTGAGCTAAAAGGTGGATCCGTTCTTGATGATGATAACTGCAGGTGGTGAGATGCTGCTTGGAGCACGCCGCGTCTGTGGCCAAGACCTTCCTGACGTCGGATGTCGTTGTCGTCGACATCAAGGAGCCTGAGGCTGCGGCCGTCGCTAACCCGATGGACAACTCTGGTAAATGATGCACTTATACATCACTATCAGTTCCATGTTGTGGTAGGTAACGTTCTTTGCTAACGAATTGCCATTTTCCCCTCATTGCCAGGCTACGGGTACTGATGAGCGACGACCAAGTCCCACGGCCTGCAGAGAAGACAGCGTTCTGCCATTTTAATTTTTCTTTCCTTGGTACGCCGGAGAATCGAGTTTTGGGGAGAGGAGAGTTGAGATAGGCTTGAGATAATGTGATTTGCACCGCTGTAGGTGGAAATAAGCAGAGGAGCAACTGCATCAAAATTTTAGCGCGAAATGCTGAAAGATTTTGCTAGTGATAGCATTATTCGAGCTTAATGACATCTGTTCGCAGCCCTCGTGATACTGGGCTGTTCTGTGCACTGTGCTTTGCTTTGGTCCAGTAACACCCTCTTCAGATCACTGCCACTGAGACCTACGCGGGCTCCTTCGTGAGAAGATGTGTCTGTTAGAAATAAAATTTTTAAGTGATCAGTTCAACAGGTGTCTCTTTAATTGTCTTTACTTTAAACACGTTATCAGCACGCTCTCAACCGGTGAGCGATGAAGGCTAAAGATCAAGCGCAAGAACCACGAAGAACTTCGTTGTTCGTTGCCATCGTCAACAGGAGAGAACTTGACCGGAACAAGGATGACGAGCGACAGCCATGGCCGTCCGTGACCGTTGCTGGCGGCCAAGCCAGGTGCCACGCTCCTTGCCTCAACGATGCAGGACTAAAGTCCTCCAAATCGATCTGCACAGAGGCACCAAGTTTGCCGGATTAGTAACAGTAACACCATTGCTCAATTGATTTACCAATGAATTTTACTTCTGCACTTGTTCGTGTTCATCGCCTGGACAACAGCCTGGCCTCGCACGTGTCTTTCCGGCGCGCGGATGCAGCAGGCCCAGGCGAGGCGGTTCCCATGAAGAGGCCTACGACCGGCAAACCGACGCGGCCCGGCACCCAACAGCGGTGCCAGCGCTGGGAGCCGCGGCAGCACTGGCCCCAGCGCGCGAGCTGCGCCCAACGGCGGCGGGCGGCAAGGCGGTTGCCAGGCACTGCGGCCCCAGGCGGCAGAGAAATCGCGCGCGGCGCGACGGCCCACTCCGGCGGCGTGGGCACCAGCCACAGGCGTGGCGCGGCCTTCAGCCGGCGCCAGACGACGCGGATGGCAGACGTGCGGGACACTGCTCCTCCAGCACATGCACGGCAACCGGCCTTCGGCCACCGACGGCGCTGCTCCTCCAGGCGCGCGTTGCGTCTGGCCTTCGGCCCCCCATGGCACAGACAGCGGATAGGCGCGCAATTCCCGGCCCTTGCCAGAGGCGGCGCTCGTTCGCACAGGCAGCGGCCTCAGGCAGCGACGGGCAGTTGCAGACGGAGCGACGAGTGGTTGTCGCGCCCTAGCGGTGGCGCAGCCAATAGAGACGCGTCCGTCAGTGGCGCCTCACGGCCGTGGGCCGAATCGGCCGGGCGGGCACTTGCCCCGTTACCAGCCGGCTTTCCTCTGGCCCTTTTTACAGAGAGACCCTTTGGGTTTCTGTAATCTATAGAATTTCTAATGTAAATTCTATTTTTCACTGTTTTAGCCCTAGGCTTTAACAGTAATTGCACCTTGTGAGTTTTACAAATGCAAATTCACCATATTGTTTGCTCTCAAGCATTCATACAGTGCAATTTAAGTTTCAGTGAATTTCTGGAATTTAATCTGTCCTACGACACGATATTGTGTTCGTGATTGTTTTGCAATTGAGAAATTATTTTCTTGCAATGACTGACATTATTTAATTCATCTCAATTAGGCTGTATGTGTCTAATACGAGTAGAATTAAATTAAATATGAATACAAACAACATGCATTTTGTAATCGAGATATCCATTTCTTGTATTTACAATCGAGATTGATATTTCTTACATTAAATATTGTAATTCAGAGTTTTGTCTCTTGTATTTACAATTGAGATGAAGATTTTTTACACTTAATTTTGCAATGGAGATTAGTATTTCTAGTGAATTAATTTTTGCAATGAAGATTCAAATTTCTTGCAAAGTGCAATGAAGATTTCTACTTCTTGTAGTTTACAATTGAGAT